>MU228299.1:1248206-1271049 GCA_018584345.1 Thuja plicata
AAAATAAAATTTTGTAAAAGTTTGGCGATTTAGGCCGCCTTAAATCTTGAATTATTAGCCAAATTTGGATTCTTAAATTTCAAAAATTAGCCAATTGGCGAATATTAGCCACTAAAAAAATCACTGACGTAGGGATGTTAATCCCGAGGATGCTATGCAGGTTGAGGAGGATGACACGCCTCCAGGATTGCTTGGGGTTCCATTGGATGAGGACCCTCATCCTGCCGCTACGAGTGCCTCAGAGGATGACTCTGATTTTGATTTTGATTCGTAGAGGACAGTCATATATTTGACATATATTATTTGCTGATACATTATTGATTTTGATTATTATGGACATCTAATTATGGAGTTGAACTTCTATGTTTACTATTTAGTATTTTAGTTGGACTTCTCTTTATGTCATTTCATGCATGAAGCTTGGAGCCTTTGGGCATTTTCGCTATATGTACACCATATTTTTACAATGAAAGTATTTGAAAATTCTTTCTATATATATAAAAATTCCCCTATTTTTTTAATAGCTGTCCCCTGCCGTCCCCTAAAAATTGGCTCTGAGCCATACCCGTACCAGAAACACGTCCCCGTCCCCTAAAATGACCCTGTCCCGGAAACTCCGTGGAGCATAGATTTACATTTTATATATTGATTATTACTTATTATTAAATCTTTATACGGTAGAGTTTTACATGATTTCCTGTCACTTTTGTAATTTTGTCTCTTAAAGACTTCACAAACAAAATGAGGATATTGCCAATTTGCTTCAAGCAGAGGGACATGACATTGATATTGTATTGTAACATATTTTTTGTTGCTGAATAATCCATTGGTTTGGTGATTCGACGGGTGGGTTTTCCAATGATATATTTGTATCGTTCTTTCTCTTGCAGTTGATTTCGTTTCTGTCTTTCACTTCATTGTGCTGTTTTCATGGCGCAATACTGCTGAAGTTTCTATAGATTTGATTACTACAATATTCCTCTTGGAGGGTTAATGTGGAAATACCTGCACTTATTAATAGTTATGTTTAATCTGCTGCAATTGATAAGGGGTTCGTGAGTACTTTTCCCAACATTTGGATCACATAGGATACCTCAAATTGATCCAAAGAATAACAATAAGTTAATATTTGTAAGTATACTCATACCACATGACCATTAAGTTCTCCTATAAAAGGAGTTGAGAAGTCATGTACCAAATGTTTGTTTACATAATGAAATTTAAGCACTATGCTCGTTTTGCACCTTAATCTTTTTGTTCATCCTTTTTCTTTTCAATTTGTAGATCCAATAACTTGAAATAAAGAAAAGAGGCGAAGTCAAAAATCCTAAAGCAAGCAATGGTTTAGATACTTACTGAAAGAAGAACAGGAATAGCCTGACGTTGAATTGGTGTAGGCTCCTTGAAGCCAAATTTGGCCAAATTTTGCATCAAATATGACTTGCATCCATATCTACATTTCCATGGATCACAAGGAAAAGCAATGAATTATATAAATATAAAGCACAACATTATTAGCTCAAATATGAACTGCATAAAAAAGAAGTAATAACATTTATAGGAGCACGACTAGTCACTAACAAAAATGATTGAGAGCAAAATAAATTCTTCATGTGATCGTACTGGAGTTATTGTTTATCATTGCATCATTATGCATTTTATTGCATATTTCTTCTCTTAACTACAAATTTACCCTTGGCATGTGGTTTCCCCATCACTATTCTTGGAAGCTTCATTGACCTTGTATCACTTCTACACTTTAGATTGCACATTTGTCTTAACCTTTTGACAAGAACGCAGGTAGCAAGGCTTCCTTTCACTGTTTTATTACAGTCAATTGGATTGTTCTGCATATTGCTTCTCTTTGTCATGATAACATGTATCCTTGTGCATATTACTAAAGGTACTCTTTTGTAATGTCCCCTTTTTTGGATTATATGGGACACTACTTGAAATATTAAATCCTTCTTGTAAAGTCAATTTCAATAATGCAATTATGGAGTAATCAATGCAATAACAGCGGATATGACTGGTAATTCCAAATGCAATAACAATGAATTGTCACAGTATGAATGACTGGAAGTTCCAAATGCAATAACAATGAATTATCACAGTATGAGTGACTGGTAGTTCCAAATGCAATAACAATGAATTATCACAGTATGAATGACTGGTAGTTCCAAATGCAATACTGCAACTCAATATACTTTAAGAATGCAATTTACAATACAGTGGTTGTTTCTGATTTAACAATATAATATGTGCACGATACCCTGTATGGCTGTATCTGATATTCAAATGTGATGTATGCTGCAAGTTACAGGACCATAAAGGATCTCGGGCAGAGATGTGTCGTCTCTGATATTCTGGAATTATACATGCATTCATCTCTGTTATATGAGCCGTCTCTGATATATAAATGATGATATATGCTCTTCAATAAGATGCCATCTCTGATAGGCAGAAGCCTATAGCACAGCGGTAAGCTGTGAGCCTCTTCATTGGGAGGTCTTGGGTTCGACTCTAATCAACTTAAAAATAATAATAATAAATTAAAAATACTCTCAGGCTTTGGCCAATTACATATCAAAAAAAAAAAAGATGCCATCTCTGATAGATAATTATAGTACCTGCACCAGCAGTTGCTATCACAACCTTCTATGCTCTGTAGTCGAGCGATTCCACAAAGGGAAAATATAAGTTATATAATATCAATTCTTCACTGCCTTTCTTGCAATGATATGATCTCCATATAAACATGATCCCTCAAGTAAAGAGGCACGATGGAATACTCACCTCTCAACATAATAATAATAAATGAAGAGTCACCACTTATCATAATAATAATCACAGATTACCTCATTAATCATGTTTGGTTATGCAATGTTAAGATAAGTGCAATTATAATGCGAGTATATGCAGAAAGAGTATATGCAGAAAGCAAGGTTGTGTAATATATGCGGCTCTACTGACAATGATTGATTATTAACATTGGTCTTGGCCAACTCCATCGATTACAATATATGTACTTTGTCGTTAATTCTTCATACCATGCGACCTTCATACATGATCAGGACTTCTCATATCATATTTGATAGTTACGACATCTGTTGCTGATAATATTCAAGATGCTGCAATTGTCTTTACCTTCGATTTGCCACCAATAATTACTTTATCATTGGGCTCAGTATTATAATCATTCACTGTTCTCTATAATTGCTGCCATCATTAGTTCAAGTCAAGGGAGTCGAATTCCTTATCTGCCGTCTACCATGTTTGTAACCATCATTTCTAAGCAATGTGTATTACTGATGTGTCATGAGATCTGTCTTTTTATTGACTGACTCCCATATTATGACTAGTCACTGTATCAACTAAGTAATATTAATAACGGGCTGGGTATGACCGGTTACCATTGACTATTCCATAGCAATTAATTCTTATTGTCTTTTAATTCCTGAAACGGGGATATCACATCTTTATTACTATGTCTATCCATTGCCTAACATATGTTCAGATCTCTATTTTCTTCTAACAACGAATAGATCTTATCTCTTGACAATGAATATTACCTTCAAACAGTGAGAAAAAATTTTCAAGAATAGTCAATCACTCTTTTCATAGAAGAGTCATTCACCTATGAGACAGTCTTTTGATCTTAAAAACAAGCATCTGATCAGTGATAAGACAGATCTCCAAAACATAAATATCTCTTGAAACAGAGTATGAAAACTTTGAAAGAAGGGTGGAACCCTTATCTAGAGTAGTGTAATAAACTTTTAAGACTGGATACTCTTTATGAACAGAACAATTATATCTCTACCCCTCAAGAATCAGTGAATAGATCTGCCCTGTCAATCTAAGAGCATTGTCTAAATCTTTGAAAAAAATGACTAATCAAATTCAATAAACGTACGAAAGAAAACCACTTTACTGTTCTTTGATCTCACCAATTTCTAACATTTAAAGACATCTCAAATTCAATGTGTAGTGAGGCACCCCGGATATGGAATTTGGCTAAATCTGGTTTTTTTTGCAATACTTCTGATTTTTTTTGTTTTATGCTGTAGTTTCTGATTTTTTTTGGTTTTTTGAGTTTTTTGCCTTTTTTTTGTTTTTTGTTTTTTTTTATAGGTTTTGATAGATAATGATTGCAATGCAACAAACAAATACAAAATGCTAAAATAATCAAATCTGAAACATAATAACCTATTCCGATTAAAGTCTGACTTTATTTAAAGTTCCAAGCATTACATGACCATACCAGGATAGCTGACGTCATAGATTGACAGCACTATCAATGTGATCATTCTTGCAACTCAGTGTTTTGCTGGTAACCAGATTTGCTGTTAATGCCTGATGGAAATTTACCGATTGGTGTTATTATTTGCTGCCTATGAAACCCCACGTCCGACCTGGAGGCAGTGTATTAATGGCTGAAGGTGTACGGCTGACCTGGGGCTGTCTGGATGCTCAAAAAACCACAAATTTCTCACTGACAATTCTCTGTCTTCACCCGATCTGCTACAGCAGGAGTTGTTTCTAGCCAAACAAGTCTGATATCCCTGTAACTTCTAACATACAGCACTGATCTGGTCTGAATCGAGCTTTAGCAGGAACAGCAGGCTGCTATAATGTAGCAAAAATGATTCTCAAGGCCTTCCAATCACCTAGGGAGTTGTGACCAAAAACCCAAGTAAAACCCAGCATCCAGCTCAGAACTGATGTAATCTGAGCCACAGCAGGTACGGCTGGCCACTATGATATATGAAATTGATTTTTGAGCCCTCCAATTCGGATCTGTAGTTTGCCAATATAATTTTGGCCTCAATACAAATCTGTTCCAATGATTTTCTTCCCCTCTGCTGCAACAGTGAATGCAAATTGTCTATAGAATCACCCTTGGGTGGTATCTCACACTTGTAGGCAATTAGCCTCTAAGAGATTTCGTTCTTAGAAGCCTAGATCTGCTGAAAACCCTTCACAGAGCTCTCCACAAGAATGCTGGTGTCAAAAAATAGATTCTAGATGATGAGAAATGGCTCCCTCCCATTTCTTTTAATTCTAGTTTTTCCCTCCTTGAGCAATTCGAATTACCTCTAGGGTTTTCCCACCCTATTCAATGATCATAAAATAATATTTTATTTTATTAATTTCCCTTCCTAGGGATCAATACATGAAGAGGGCCATTCTCAGTACAAAGGTGACCAACCAATAAGTTATAACTTACTTTAATCAACTGGGGAGTTGTGCCCAAAAACCCCCTTTATTATACTTTATTATTATATTATAAAGTGATTATAATAATCACTTTTTATTATTATTCTATTAACCCCAACTTAGGAAATAATTAAATCATTTCCCAAATTATTCATAGCTCGCTCATCTAGACCCCGATCTGTGTTCTGTCTGATGACCCCTATCCACTAATGTTGTCTGACCACTGCGAACTAACTAACAGTCTTCTCCTAAAATTTAGGAACTCTTCAAAAAATAGGAATTGTGCCAAAAGTCTCCAGGTTGATCCTGAAGGTCTCCTGGTGTGTCCCGATCAACTCCTAGTCCATCCCTAAAAAATAGGGATACCTCCTAAAATTTAGGAGACTGCCCAAAATTGGTCAAACTGGCTCACAAAGCCCTAATATGTCTCCATAAGCGCCTGAAAGGATCCCCTACGCAAATTGCTAGCCTACGGGAAGCAAGTAATACGCCAACCCTACTAGAATCATTGGCACTAAGGAAGAAGCAAAAATGGGCACATTACACAAAGTGACTTTTCTCTCACAAATCTTGAATAAGGACACTGAAGTATACCAACGTAGAGTAGGGTTTTATGAATATGCATGGAACCCTACTTTTAATGCAATCGCTTTCTTGACCAACATGTTGAATGCCCCTTGAAATCTGCATCTTCTTTGTGAAAACTACTGTACAGGATTTTCTCCGCCGATTAATCGTGATTTTTAGCTGCCTAATCGCGAAAAAAAATCGTTGATAATTGTTGACCAAAAATTGTGATTTTTTGGGGAATAAATCAGCAGCATTGGTGATTCCCGATTAATCGTGTATAATAGTGTTTTTTTTTGCAGATTTATGCTTCAATAAAACTTGAGACACATTAAAATTAATTCAAGCAATCTACTGATTTGATCTACATTTCCAATACAAGTTTATTTCTACTTAAGAGATCTAATTATGAATTATAATTATAAATGATTCCTAAATTGTTTGCAGGGTCTCAATCAAAGTAAAAAGGTATCTCTAAACCCTACTTGCTTTGATAAAAAAAAAGTAACCTAGGACAAAAATTAGGGTACTCATAAATTGAGGGCATTACATTTTCATTTGTTCACTGTTAATAATTCTTCCACACATATAACAAACTTATATTCTTAAAGTTTATTATGGTGTTCACTAGATAGTTCCTAAGATTGGATCATGCATGTCACAATTCTTGAACATAACATAGCATCTTCAGAAGGGTTTAAGTCAAGATAAAAGCACAGCAAAATTGAGTTTAGGCCAAGTGGTTCAACTCCAACAAGCTAGAGGGACAGAAATCAAAACAACCAATAGCTAGAGAATTTCAGAGATCAGCAAGGCTGTTGAAGAAACTCAATGTTAGTCAAATTCCAGTTTCAAATGTGATTGATATGTAATCTGTTAATGTTTTTAGTAGCTGTAGGAGATAGCTCTCGTACTTGCGATGGTTTCCAGCTATTTCATCATCATACTCTTCCAATTCATGCGGCGGTTTTGTCTTTGATGCTTCAAATATGATTGAAGGTGTATCAGCTCACTCTGATAACCCTCACCGTATATATTACTTGTTAGCATCGTCATCGGATGACTTGGCACCATTCTATCTTGTCGTCAATTCAAGGAGGTTCGATTATGGAATATTATTGAAGAGTCTTCATTTTGAAGTGGCATAAATGCTTGTAACCGTCACCTCTTGGAATTCTGCGCGAGTCTTCTTTGTAACGGCATCCTCTCTTTGTTCTATGCGATGGAATATATAAAAAGATTTACGGGCCTCATTTGGTGAGTGGACTGTTTTAGAAAAGTCATTCAGTATTTTTTATGAGACCAATAGAGACTATTATGACAGAGACTTCTGTATTGTGTTCAGTGCTTATTGTTTGGTGTGTTCGATCCATTCATGATCAACATTATTTGTGGTTCTATGAGCTATTATTGAGGCTGCTTCTGGCATCACAATATCTGTTGTTTTTTGTGTACAATCAGTATATGATCTTTTTTTTTATCAATAAAAGGCTGAAGCCAAAGATTTTTATTCATTAATTATAAAAGGAAATTACAATTGCTCCATTCCCTGCGGGCACTGCTAGGAAAGAATGGAGCAGAGAAAACCTCCCGTCTTGCCCGAGACATTAAGTCCATATCACAAATTACTCATCTTGGTTGGTTGCCTTTGTTAGGCATTACAAATTTGAGGCCCCGGTTCCTTGGGAGCCTATGTTTTTACATCCAGAATAATATAGTTTGTTTCAAGATATCACCTTGCTAGAAATCCTAACTTGGTATTACATATCAGAAGAAGAATTGAGAAGAAGAGAAAAATCATTCTGTTAACACTTTTTTTCCATTCGTTCCCTTCCTTTCTCTTAGAGGTGAACCCTCACTGTTGAAGCCCAAACCATACTGTTACCTGCAACCAAACCCTCCTATTTGGCAAAGATCTCTGTTAGTCGGTTCAATGTAACTTCAAAGACTTAAATCAGAGAGTTAAACTGAACAACTGCTTTTAGATAGTGAAAATGAAAATTCAGTTCTATTACCAATCTTACCTCTCTTATTTTCATCACCCAGTTTTTTGGGTAGGAAATCTGCTTTTAGATATATGAGATTGCTGAAATCTGTATAAGGGAGCCAGTATAGTCATACTACCTTTCCCTGAAGTTTTAAAATTCTTCCAGAGATGATATTAACCCATAATTCTACAGTATTTACATAGTTATACAATTTAAATGAGTAATTGCTAAATAACAGATAGAGCAGAGATGTTATACTTTCCATGAGTAACACTCAGATTAAATGAGCTGAATGATGGGAGGTAAGGCTTGTCCCTTACATGCCGCATATTCCGGTGAAACCAATCAATATACCAGACAAGCATTGCTAAAAGAAGATACCAGTTAAGAGAATCCCCAATAGAGGACGGGTGCAAAAACATTTACAAGAAGAGACAGAATATATATATTCATTAAAGACCGTTGTAAGTATATATATATATATATCTGTGTTGGAATGTGATCAAATGCCATTAAATAATCAGAATACCACGATCAAACAAGTAACTGAAAATTTTTTGCTACATATATAATCTGAAGCAGCATATATATCCATATAAACAAAGCCTAGTATAATAAAAATAATCTTTTTGTCCAGGCAAGTTTTGTAGAAGGAAGATACCCATGGAGATTTTTCATTTCAAGGGTAGTGGTATAAGCATTTACAAGGAGAGGAAACAGAATGTATATTACCATTACTGTATATGAAAATGTAAAACTGAAATAATATATGTATATATGTATATTTGTATTGTATATATGTATATATAAATATATATAAGACTCAGAATCAAGGCGGGTTGGTCTATACCTATCGTTAGGTAATGTTCGGAGAATGATCTACAACCTTCTTCGTAAATCGTCAGTCATTCAGAAAGTACTTAACTGCCCTCAGGCTGCACTCTTCGGAAATTCAGAGATCGCACTTCCTGTGATTTCCAATCTATATACTAAGTTTCGGAAATCACACTTCTTCCTTGCGATTTCCAATGGATATACTGTCTTTCGGAAATCGCACCACCTCCCTACGATTTCCGATGGATACACTATCTTTCAGAAATCGCACCACCTCCCTGCATTTTCCGATGGATACACAAGGTTTCTGAAATAGCACTTCTTCCCTGCGATTTCCAAAGTTTCAGAAATCGCACTTCCTGTCTACATTTTTCGAAGTTTCAAAAATCGCACTTCCTCCTTGCATTTTCCGAAGTTTCGGAAATCGCACTTCCTTCCTGCATTTTCCAAAGTTTTGGAAATCGCACTTCCTCCCAGCAATTTCCAATGATTTCATGGAATTTCGAAGATCACACTTGTTCCCTACAATTTCTGATGGATTGTCTTTGCTTTGTCTTCTTCGGCAAAATTACACTGTCGAAATGTGTGGGCCCAATCTTCATTTTGGAACTTTGGGAATTCCCTACTTTGCTTCAAATCCCGATCACACTTTGCTATTTTATTTTGAGTGTTGCTATTGGGTTGATTCTTGCAAATAATGCACATTTCCATCGGTATAGCTTTTTACTTCTTCAACCTACCAACAACATATTCCTACAAATTGCAATAGCCATGTTATACCATACGCTAATAGGAGCTAGTGTCTTTTTAATATTATTTTAGTTTTATAAAGGATTAAGGGTAGCCGCTCCATCGTTGGCAAGTTTGACAACTTATTTCCTTCTCTGTAAACATAATTGAAAGTGCAACTTGTTAGGAAAGAGGCAAGCTCTAGAGCAACTGCAAGTTGTGAGTTGAGCTTCCAATTGGGCATAATGCCTTTCCTAAGGCCATTAATAATAATGGCAGAATTACCTTCAATTTCAACTCTACTTAAGTTCAAGTCTCTGCAAATTTGTAATCCTTCAATTAATGCAGAGTTCTGCCATGTTATTGGATGTGTTACCAAGGGGTTTTGATAGAGATGCAATTTCTCTGTTTTCACAATCATGAATTATACAACCAGCACCAGCTATCCCAAGGTTACCTCTGGAAGCCTCATCAAAGTTTAACTTATACCACCCATCCTTGGGAGGATGCCAGACACATTTTTGTCTTTTTTTTAGGCTATCTAGATTTCTTGGTCCAATGAATGCAGGGAGTTTCAGAGCTTCCCAACTTGCTCTTATTTTTTCATCCCAATGTGTCATTGAGGTGATTTTATAAGATTGACAAAGAATTCTACTATTTGCTAACTCTATGATAGTCGCGTTGATTTTGTTAGTCAGTTGCTCCCATGTCATTTTCTTTTCCTTGAATATCCTCCTATTCTTCTCTTTCCATAATTCCCATATCATGATAGAGGGGCATATAGTCCATAGTAAGTTGTAGATGCTATTTTTGTGTGTATTAGGCCATGCATTGAATAGTCCTATTAGGTTGTTGGGTAATGCAGATATCAAGTTCATTTTGCTGCATAACCACCTCCAACATTCATTAGAGTAATCACAATTAAGGAGGATATGATCTGCGGGTAATGCAGATATCAAGTTCATTTTTCTGCATAACCACCTCCAACATTCATTAGAGTAATCACAATTAAGGAGGATATGATCTGCAGTTTCCTAATCTTTTTCACAGAGGGGGCATCTACTAGGGCCTTCAAAACCCATTTTGGTAAATCTATCAGCAATAAGGATTTTCCTTTGTAGACCCATCCAGGTGAAGAGACCTGCTTTAGGGAGACAATGTTTATCCCAACAAAGTCTAAGGGGGAGCTCTGTTTTTTTATCTAAGTTGTTTTTTAATGAGAAATTTGTATCCATCCTTAGTGTTGTATTCTCTCGTCTTCGAACCATCCCAAACCAACTTGTCCTCGCCAGTTTTGAAGGTGAAGTGTCTTTGTTGGAGAATTTCAGATAGCTTCTGATTATCTTCTGCGAGAATATCCAAAGTCTCAAATGTCTTCCATTTCCAACCCAAGGTTATATCATCATTGGGAATTTCGATGTAATCCTTGACATACTTACCTAATTTCTCTTCCAATATGATCTTGAAAGTGTTAAAGTTATGAATTTTACTTATCACTTCATACCCTCCGCAAGAACCTTCCCAAAATAGCGCATCCTTGCCTTCACCAAGGTTCCAAGTTAAGTTCTCTTTAATGATATCCTTGCATTCCAGCATGAAGTTCCAAATTCTAGATCCTTTCAGGGGATGGGCATTTCTAAATACCTTGATCGAGTCTTGGGAATTTAGGTATTTATGTCTCAGGATTTTAACCCATTTTAATTCTGGATTCCTATACATCCTCCAAATTAGCTTGGCTCCCAGAGCTCTACTTTGTTCTCTGGTATTTTTTAATCTTCTTTTGGCTTACATATATTATCCCATGCAATCAAGACCGGCCATTTTTTATCCTCTGAACCTTGCCAGAAAAAATTCCTAAGTGTTTTGTTGATTTCCCCTCTAATTTCCACGAGAAGGTGGAGGCATGAGAGTTGATAAATGGGGATAGCTAAAAGGACAGATTTAACCATGGTAGCTTTGCCTTGTGATGTCCCCCATCTGAGATAGGATTCAATATTAAATAATAATAATAATTACATTAAAAATAAATAAATAATAATTAAATTTAATTAATTGCATAAATCTAAAGATATGGTCAGACACTTCATATATTATATAAATAATAATAATAAAACTAAAAGAATAAATAAATAAGTAAATAATAAAAATATAATATAATTTCAATTTCAATTTGAATATAGTATAAATATAACGAAGACCGAATGAGATACAAACGAGACATATATGTGCCTTGATAAGAATGGTTGGTGTCAAGTATATAGTAATCTGTAAATGAACAATCACTTAGGAGTTCGACTAAACAGAAATAACTATTGTCAAAATATTGAAATACATCGATTTCATGATATAAACGTTGGTCAGGGCATGTGCCTTGGGAGCAGACGACTGAGATAGAGGAGTCAATCCAATCTTTAACATAAGATGCAAACAACTAATCACGAAATATGATTTTCGGCTTGATTAGGGTATGCGATATTGAATGGTAACAAAGGATGTATCTCTTCGCAGTTGAAGCGGCATGATCGTTATGTCCAGGAGGATACATATGTAAGGAATCAAATAATAGATTAGGGGAGATATATGTTTTAGTACTGGTCAAAGGGAAAAGATCAAAGGGGAATAAGATTATATTAATTGCTGGTAAGTGTCACATAACAGCAAATGGATATGCTGTTACGAATTTATGAATCCACAGAGATACATTGGGGGTACAAATAAAATAAGAGAGATCAGATAATATTATATAATGGAATAAGATATTATTAAAAGGGAAGTATAAGTATATTGACAGATCAATATATCTGTATTCACCATCTGGCAATAAGTCTGACAGCATATTACAAAATACTCACAGATAATAAGGTGGAGGGCCAACGTATGGCTGGGGCAATCTGCTATATGTGTATGAGTTCATCCTAATGACTCGTATATATAGACATCTGTAATTATATTGAGTCAGAGTCATTTATGTTATATATATAGTAATATTAATTAGAATTTTATATATATATTATATTATATTTCAGCTGTGAATATATATATATAAAATAATGAAAACGGAATTAAATATATTTTTATACTTTATTATGTATATAAATATATATATTTAACAAACATATATACATATATGTAATATATGTACATTTGAATGCTTATATATATATGAAGAATATATGTGAAAGTATACATCTTAAGTATGTTTTATATATCTTAAAGTTCTAATGTATATATCTAAACATTCTATAATATAT
Organism: Thuja plicata; assembly: GCA_018584345.1. Lineage (NCBI taxonomy): Eukaryota > Viridiplantae > Streptophyta > Pinopsida > Cupressales > Cupressaceae > Thuja > Thuja plicata. The sequence continues at coordinate 1,260,796 of MU228299.1, forward strand.
TTTCAGAAGGATCTAGTATACCTGGACTATAAGAATTATCTAATATAAATAAATATATATATATATATATACAATACTCAGATCTTATTACTACTTTGGTATATGAGAGGGGAAGGGCTGAGGCTTCCAAAGAGGGGCAGTATAAATCCAATAGGATAGCTCTCAAGATAGGGTAGGGATCAGCGTTCTCTTTAGCCTTGATAACTTAAGCCCAAGACAGGTTAAAGGATGGATCTGTAAACTTTGAGGGAGTCTATCAATGGTCTCTAAGCGCTTTGGGTTTGCCTCCAATGTCTTCTCCCTTCTCAAGGACTGAAGTAATAATAGAATCAGTCCTATAATATGAATCAGAGATAATCAATTTCTTAAGTCATTTATAAAGTACCATTTTTCCTTGCACTATTATAGATGTTGGGTTATTATATTTTGTTAATTTAGAAAGAATATTAAATTAAGATAAATTTGTTAATGACTGAGCCCTCACTTAGCAGGGGACATTACATGCCTGCTGAGGATAACCATCTTCCTTTCCATGTGCTAGTTTTTTGTTTTAGTTTGGAGATAATATTATCCCATAATCTAGTTGATTTGATTCCTTTATCCAAAGGAAGACCGAGGTATTTGCTGGGAAGCTCCCCTTAATTAAATTTAAGATTTGAGCAGATATCTCTCTCAGTGGTAGGGTCTAGATTGAAGAAGAAGATTTCCGACTTGGAATTATTAACTTCTTGGCCTGATGCTATTGTGTAGGTATCCAATATTGATTTGAAATTAGTTGCTTCCCTTCTGTTACAGCTTCCATATAGCATATTGTCATCAACAAATTGTTGATGAGTCAAGGGATCAATACCATTTGTGATTTGTAATCCTTGTATCCGTCTTTCTTCTTTGTCCTTAGTTATAGATCTTCCGAGAGCTTCCGCCATAATAATGAAGAGAAAAGGTGAAATAGGTTCACCTTGTCTTAAACCTCTAGATATGCTAAAGAAACCTTGTGGTGTTCCATTTACCAGTACTAAGATCTCAGGGGTAACAATGCATTCATAGATCAAATTGATCCATTGTTAAGTGAAGCCGAATTTATCCATTACTTTGCATAAAAAGCGTCAGTCCACTCTGTCATATGCTTTGTTGATATCTAATTTTATTAACTTGTTGGGTTCCTTATTTTGTTGAATGGAATGAATGGCTTCTTGTGCAATGATGACACCATCGTAGATAGATCGATCAGGGACAAAGCTTGTCTGTTCTTCGCTTATAATGTCAGGTAGAAGTTTTAAAATTCTGTTGGCTAATGTTTTTGTCAAGATTTTGTAAATTGTGTTGCACAACGAGATAGGTCTAAGGTCGTCAAAGCCTTCTATTTTCTCTTTCTTTGGTATGAGGGATAGGAATGTGTTGTTAATCTCTCTAAGTAGGTTGCCTAAGTTCCTCAACCCTTCCAAAGCTTCAGTTACCTCATCCCCTATGAAGTGCCAACATTTTTGGAAGAAGGCAGGAAAACCATCTAGCCCTGGGGCCTTATTAGGGTGCATTTGTTTTACAGCAGTTTCTATCTCTGCTTTAGTGAATTTTGTAGTCAACATTTTATTCTGTTCATTTATTATGACATGGGAAATGTTCCCAAGTATCTGTTGCTGTTGTGCTAGATGGGACCCCTCCAGGTTATTTAGGATCTTTTCAAAGTGGGTTGCTGGCATTTCAGCATTAACCTTGGGGTCCTCAATATCCAATCCATTTGAGTCGTTGATTTTGGTGATTTTATTTAGGTTTCTTCTTATTTTGGTACGATTATGGAAGAATTTTGTGTTTTTATCCCCTGCTTCTAGCCATGTTTCTCTAGATTTTTGGCGCCAATAGATTTCTTCTTTGGCTAAAATGTCTTCATATTCCATTTTTAGCCTTTTTTCCTCCAAGTACATTGTTGCATTCATTCCTTTGTCTATGACTTGCATATTGAGGCTTCCAAGTTCTTCTAATCTTAATTTGGTGTCAAAAATGTTTCCGAAATGAGTTTTGTTCCTAGCTAACAGTTTGTTTTTTGTATATTTCATTTTGGAGACTAAGCAGAACATCTTGGAACCTTCGAATTGTGCTTCAGACCACCATTGCTTTATTAGGGAAAGAAGATTCTCATCTTTAAACCATATTTGTTCTATTTTGAAGGGACATTTGTTGGGTGATGTATACTATGTGATAGTAAGTTGGATGGGGTAATGATTGGAACCCTAGTATGGCATTATTTCTGCTGAGAAGTAAAAAGGGAATTCAGCCCAATTTCCTTAGAAAAAGAATTTGTCAAGTTTCTCTGCTATGAAACTAAAACCTTTCCTTCAATTATTCCATGTAAATATGTTCTGTGCAGTCAAGATTTCCACCAGTTGGTTTCTGCTTGTCCAATCCCTGAAGTCAGAAGTAGCCGTAGTGACTTTGGAGGATCCTCCCCATTTTTTGCTTGGATTGAGGATTGCGTTGAAGTCCCCTCCTAAGATGCATATTTGGCTTGGTATAATTTCTAGGAATGTCTCTATCTCTTCCCAAACCGTCTTCTTGTCCTGAGTTTGTATGGGACCATATATGTTGAACAGATAGTATTGTAATTTTGATCTAATGCTTTTGACCATTCCACACACCCAGCTCTTATTTTGACAAACCAAGGTGAAGGAAATCCATCTTGGGTCCCATATCATTGCTAAACCCCCTGGAGCACCCTTAGCAGCAGTGCCAAGTAGCTCACACATACCAATTCTTTTTTTAAGGGAATCAATTTCTATCAAATTTAGTTTTCTCTTGAATTATCATAATCTCAGGTTTTAATGAAGATCTACAGCGTTTTAATATCCGTTGCTTGTTAGGGGCGTTAAGGCCCCTAACATTCCACGATAAGAGTTTCATGGAGCTATGGGAAGGAACTTCCCCTTCCCTACATTCCAGAGTGTGGTAATCTTGGACTGGTCTTCAGCCTATCCATCCCTATTTCTCAATTATGTAGGAGATTTCCTTCCTCTCTTTTTGAAATCTTTGCACAATCCAATGTATCTTTCTCATACTCAATGACAGCAATACCCAGAATGAGGCTGGATAGATTCACTTCTTTGCTACTGAGTTCAACCATTTCCTCCTCTAAAATATCTTGTGATCTCTCAACCTCATCAAGTTCCAAAATTTTCTTATTAATAGCTTCCATATCAATCATATCTGCTATACTATTGTTGATGTTATCTTCTAAAATTTCCTTGCTAATAATATCCACAAGGTTGCTTTTGTCCTGCTCTTTTAATTCCTTAGTATTATTAATGGGGGGTTGGGGTGAATAAATAAACCTTTACTCCACCATCTCCACATCCTCAATGTCAATATTGGAATTAATGAAATCATTATTCTGCCTGGAGAGTGATCTAGCCTCCATATAGTGTTGGTCAGCAGATGCCAAGGCATTATCCTAGTCTTGTGATTCATTGTTTGTTTCCTTAGTTGTTGTTGCAGTAGTTTGAGCAATATTTTCATTATCGACTCTAGGGCTATGTTGAACCTCTGGCAGGGGTGATGTCATACTTGGGGGCTGATTATTATCCTCACTGGCATATTCCACAATAAAGCCACCTTTCTCATTATTGAATTTAATGTTAATCAGTGGTGTGGGGATAGGGAAGCTTGGTTCAGTAGATATGGGGATTGAGGAATCCTTTACCAAGCATGGATTGTTGTAGAAGGTAGGTTTAATAGTATATGTAACCCCTTTAGATTTGAGCTTAAGAGTTTTTAGATTCTTTATAGATATATCCAATTTGACAACTAATATAACATCAGAATAAGACAGAAAATCTTCTTCTAAACTTACAAATTTTCCAGGTTGATTTCCAATATCTCTTAATATAGTGCTATGAATTAATTCAACTGAAAAATTAGGTAATTTAATCCATCTGATCACTTCTAGTTTGCCAATTTTGCAAGGATCAAAATTGGGATGCCAATCAATAATTAGAAATTTTTGCCCTTTAAACTCTGGGCATTTTTCAGCAAGCATATCAGCCTTAGATGTATTCTTACAATCAATAAAAAGAAAGTTATCAGAAAGGATGGTGATACCTACCTGGCCTCTGTAGTAATCCTCCAACCACTTAGCAATTACCTCAATTGAACAATCTGACCCAGACAACCGGGCAAAGAGGCCATGGGATTTGCAATATTGGCTCATACCAACAATGTAAATATCATTTAAATTAATTGCTAATACATTTTCTTCCACAACCATATGATTTCTCGAGGGTACTTGCTGAGTGCGCCAAGGGATACTCCTCTGAGGGTTGCATGGCCACGGATTAACGGAAGGAGCTTTGAGGGTGGAGACAGGCTTCACCAGCTTAAAATTAGGGTAATGACAGGAGGCAATGAAATTGGAATTTTTGGAAACATGGGTGGGTTTTAAAGAACCCTCCACCCGATTTAATGTAGAAAAAACCCTATTGCGGCCAGTTGGAAGAGGGTTGGATCTAGGGCATCAAGTTGAGGTATTCAGGGGCATTCGCTGATCTCTTAGGGCAATTCGATTTGCTCCTAAAGCGAAGGTCGGGGTTTTAGATGTTAAAGGGATAGCCTAGATTTTGGGTGCCCTACCTCTATTATTTTTTGCCACAGAGTGCCTTTGATCTAACCTACTCGAGTGCCTAGATTTTACCGTGCACCAATCCGAGCCAAAATGGGGAGGCGGAGGGGGAGCTCTGCCCGGCAACAAAGCAGAATCGCCAACTGAATTTAAGCATTTCCGATGAGGATTGCCCCGAAAACAATTCTTAGGGCCAATGTGATCCTGAGCAAGGACTGAGAAGCCATTTCGCAGAGGAAAATTTGAAATCGATTATCCAAGTTTGCACATCGAAGGCGAGCGAAATCTCGCAGAGCGAAGGGGAGGCGGTTGCAAGCCATTTTTTATACAATCAGTATATGATCTTGTTGTATATGATCTATGTGATATATATGATTGATATACATATATTGTAAATGCAGAGCAGGTGTTGCTAAATCTGTTAAAAGCCATACATTTGTAAATTGTGAAGCATTGTATTCAGTTTGAGCTTTCAATAAAGGATCTATTTTGGTGTGGTTGGGTTTTTCCCTCGAGTAGGATAGTTTTCCCAGGGTATCTCTGGTGTTCTTGTGTTCCTGATTTATCTGTTATTTGTTGATGTTATTCTGCTTCTTAAAATTTAACATGATATCAAAGCGGATTTAGTAAAGATCCGAATCAAAATAGCTGAAGAGACTTGAAGGGTAGAATCTCTAAAGAAGCTTCTTACCTGGACGGGGAGGATGTTGTCATGTTCATCTATGCTTACATATTTGGCATTCATGTCTATGAGGATAGCAGAGGTTCTGGTGTTCAAATTTTTCATTCTCTGTCTGCACTACAACTGTGTGATGGCAAAAGATCTATTGGTAGATTGTGAGGAAATTTAGGCAATAAAGAGATAAGTATTTGAATATTGATCATGAATTTTATGTAGTTAATTCATGCTATTATATTGAGAATGGTGAATCAAGTCTGCTTTTAGCATTAATCTGTATATTTTCTCTTGGAATTCCGCGGGAGTCTTCTTTGTAACAGCATCCTCTCTTCGTTCTCTGCGATGGAATATATAAAAAAGATTTACGGGCCTCATTTGGTGAGTGGACTGTTTTAGAAAAGTCGTTCAGTATTTTTGGTGAGACCAGTAGAGACTATTATGACAGAGACTTCCGTATTATGTTCAGTGCTTATTGTTTGGTGTGTTCGATCCATTCATGATCAACATTATTTGTGGCTGTGTGAGCTATTATCGTGGCTGCTTTTGGCATCACAATATCTGTTGTTTTTGGTGTACAATTAGTATATGATCTTGTTGTATATGATCTGTGTGATATATATGGCTGCTATACATATATTGTGTATGCAGAGCAGGTGTTGCTAAATCTGTTAAAAGTCATACTTTTGTAGATTGTTGAGAGTTAACAATCTCTGATTATGCTTGTGAAGCTTTGTATTCAGTTTGAGCTTTCAATAAAGGATCTATTTTGGTGTGGCTGGGTTTTTCCCTTGAGTAGGAGGGTTTTCCCAGGGTATCTCTCGTGTTCTTGTATTCCTGATTTATCTGTTATTTGTTGATGTTATTCTGGTTCTTAAAATTTAACATAATCTACTCAACTTGGACAACTCAAATTAGCAGAGGGCAATCCACTTGGTAGATTTGAGGTAACTTCAGCTGCCAAGAACTTAAAAGGATATGAAGAGAAGAGCTTATGACACATGAAAGGAGAAAATCAGACTCGCCCACTTATAGTTGCTGCAAAGAATCAAGAATCAAGATCTGACACTGCATTGTTTAAATTGGGAGTAGCATTGGAAGGCAAATGGCATTAATAATGATGTAAACAGATTGAAATATTTCCTGCAGAAATAAATGTATCATTAAGGTGAAGAAAGCCATTAATCATGAATTAATAAGTGACATGTGATGCCCAGATACTGAATATATTGACTAGCTTTATGTCAGGAAAGGATGAATCAATAAAAGTATCGATCATGAAACGCTGAACATCATACAATGTTGGAAAGACCATTAATGAGAATTAAAACTCCAATGTTTCATCAAAGGGTTACAAAAAGGTACTCAAAGGATTTCTATATATTATGCCAACAGCAAAGTATCAAGATACCCACAAGAAGATGCTAGACGTAAACAAAGCATAAAACTATAAAAGGAGAAAATAAAAGAGAATAAAGCTTAAGTTTGAGGAGAACATTTTAAGGCAGATAAATTCATGACCAGAGCATAGGTTGTTTTAGTTGAATGAAGCAAAAGAGATTGCTTTGGAATAAGCAAGGGCGGGGACATTTTTGAAAAGGATTTTTTGTTTGTAAGTATGGCAGTATTTAACATAATAGCAGATTATTACGTGATGATAATTTGAAGATTGGCTTTTTTAAAATTGGACGTAGCTGACCCGCCTGCTTGGGCTGCTCTGATTAGTAGTAATCATAGCAGAATTCCATTCCTTTTCTCAGTTGGTATTCTCTTTCGTAATCAATTTTCGATTCAGATGTATAAAAAGTCACATTCCATAGTTTAGGACAAATACTCGTTTCAAATTTTAGCTAGGGAAATTTCTAGCAGAATTGTATTGTTTTTCCACACTTCAGTTCCATTTGACTCTCACGTCTCAATCGGTTCATTGCATTTTTTTACTTAAGAAATCCACCATGTTCCTTTACAGACATACAAAGCAAAGGGGCAATCTGCTGAGAATCTCTCAATAGCACTCTGTAGTCATAGGCTACCTATTCGAAGTGCTCATCAATCATGTCCCCTTCTTTTCATTGCCACATCGCAATTGACATATCCTTCCCATAAAAGTTGTGCCGACGAGCACTTCACAAAAGTGCTTATAACTAGTAGTAATCAAGCAAGGACCTTTACTTCAGTTTACAGGTTATGATAGATCTCTCTCTAAATCGCCATAAATCAACTTGGTGAATGGTGGCGATGAATGAATGCTTCTTCTCTTAGACAAGATGGACTTCGTTAAGGAAGCGAATTTAAATTGAAATGAAGTAAAATGGCAATGCCGCTTAGCTGGCTATGGGAATTTTTTAAGGATACCTGGACTTTAACTCGTCGAAGCCTTCAAGTGGTGAAGGAACATCTTCACCTGCCACATATATGCCATATTTCTTTCGCAGGGATACGCTCACCTAAACAACATTAAATAAAATAAATATTCGAATTCTTAGTAGGTAACGAAGCCAGAATGGTATTCACACATTGGCATTGATCTTCACCTCTTGCTTTCGAAAATGCTCCTTCTCCTCAGCCCGAGCTTGAGCTTGCACCTGCGTCTTCTCCTCGGCATTCTCCCTTAAAGCCTTGGGCCTCTTGAATATGTTAAACACCTCGTTGATTTCTGAACATTACACGACATAACGGAGTGTGAGCCAAAAAAAATTATGGGCAGATTTTTATGCACAGAAGTTTTTCTCCAAAAGTTTTGTGGTATTAAACTACACTTGTGCGATGAGATATGGCCAACTCGCCACCAATAAAGTAGGGGAAAAAAACAAATTTACCCTCGAAAGGCTTGAGCTTTTGCTTTTTTTTCTTCCTGGTGCCCCCCGCCTCTTCCTCCGCCTCCTCGAAAACTTGTAGCGGCATTACATCTTTGTCTTTAGGTTTTGCCTGCACAACAAAGGTTAAAAATCCCCTAAACCCGACCACTTCCTTTACTCAGTGTTAAGAGAAAACTAATAATTACCTCGAACTTGTGAAAATCGGCTGAAAACCTTTTCTTGTCAAAATGAAGACCTGCAAAGAGCAAAGAATCGGTCATAGCTGTTGCGGCGCACTACTGAACGACAGTTAGTTTATGAAATAAGGGACCAAGATTTTCGTATTTGTCTGCAAATCCGCTGTCCTTCGGCGGCTGCCACAAGACCCCGGTGCTCACAAAAGTTAGAGGGAGAGAAATAAACCATTGTTTATGCAGCACCCAAACTGTATTTTTTATTATAATTATTAACTAATTAGAAATTAGAATATTTTTTGTATTCAAATTTTTAATTAATTAATATTAATTTTATTTAATTAATAATTATAATAAATGGTATAGTTAAGGTGTTATATAGATGTAGTCCAGAAATAAAGTGTACTCTTTTTTTTTGTGTCTCCTAAATTTTTACAAGTGGGGGACTTCATCCCCTTATTAAAAAGTTGAGGCTCAAATCTGCGAGCAAATTGGATCAGCGAAGGCACAACCCTGCGATCACAACAACACCACCACTTAAGAGCACTCTAAGTGGTGAACCCCATAAAGCGTACCTCTTTAAAACAAATAACTTATTTTAGTTTTATTTAAGAAAATTTTATTAATCAAGCATGAGGAAAATCATACTAAAGAATGAACGAATGTAATGTTTTTAATGACGTTTATGATATTCAACACTTTAAGAGATTTGGGAATAATATTTTTAAACAATCTTCATACTCCTTTTCATATGAGATCTTATGTTATGCTTCTTAATTAAAAAGCTAAAAATCCCCTAAAGGTTTTGCATGTATAACAAAGGTTAAAATTCCCCTAACTATTAAATCGATCAGATTTCCACAATCCATTTGAACTAAGCTAGAATTTCTGGTTTAGATTGTGTATGTTTTTTTGACATCAAAACATACACAATCTAAACCAGAAATTCTAGCTTAATCCCCTAACTGTGATAAGAAGATATTAAAAACTAGTACAATCAATGCAGATTGTGATAGCATCAACAGATTAGTCTAAATAAGAATTATGATATGTAAAAATAATGTTAGTAATATATAAAACTGTGAAATCAAATAAAGTTATGTGGTATACATAGTATATATATAAGAGATTGTGATTATATATAAGTATGTTAATAATAATAAAATCAAATTACGTACATACATACATATATTATAAGGGATAAACAACCTTATATAGTCTATTATACAAATTATATGATAATAAGGATGAAATCATAATCATCTATATATAATGTCCCATAACATATATTAAAATTATATATATATATATATATATATATATATATATATATATATATATGTATGTATATATATATATATATATATATATATGTATATATATATTAAATGTATGTATGTTTATATTGATAAATCAATTAGACCGAAGCTATAATTTAACAAAATTAATCATTCAAGTGTGTTGGTTGTTTTCTTGAGTGGAGGGTGCAAGATGGTGAGAGGGGCTATGGTGCTTGCTAAGAGTGTCTTTGTAGGTATTTTGTTTCAGTTGGATGCATGCATGATTCAATGTAATATTTCATTCGTTTTTTTAGTGAAGAGATCTGTAAAATCTATGCCTTCACTATTGGAGCAACAAAGAGCATCCATATCTGATGGTTGTGCTATTTGGGTACCTAAGGGTGCTTATGCTTTCAAAACTAAGCCACCAATTGAGAAAGCAATGCAATGGCACCATCAGATGGGTCACATAGGTGAGAATGATATAAGGGGCCTAAAATATTTAAAAAACTTTGTTGAGGGGCTAAATGATTGTAATTTTAAATTTGATTTTCATGACCATTGCATGTATGACAAATAGAATCATATTTAGTTTTTCTCTAGGTATCTTAAATATTTTTAGGTGTTTAACTTAATCAATGCTAGTGTATATGGTTCTATTCATGTTCCTGTAATAGCCTACCCTGTTTGCCACTATTTT
>MU228299.1:1286844-1307258 GCA_018584345.1 Thuja plicata
ACACACACACACACACACACACACACACACACACACACACACATATATATATATATATATATATATATATATATATATATGTATGTATATACAAATATATAGATATAGATATAGATATGTGTGTGTGCGTGCGTGTATATATATATGTGTGTGTGTGTGTACAAATATATACATGTACACACACACGTATATATATACACACACACACATGTGTGTGTGTGTACATGTATATATTTGTACACACACACACACACACACACATATATATACACGCACGCGCACACGCACACACACACAAATATATGTGTGTGTGTGTGTGTGTCTATATATATATATATGGATGTATACATATATGTATATATATGTGTGAGCGTGTATATATGTATGTATGTATGTATAAAAATGATTTACTGTACATAGGATTATTAATGGTCATACCAACCTTATTACTACTTCAGTTTGAGAAAGAAAGATTAGGATGTGTAACCAAGGTGCCTAGAGACCAATTACAATAGGCTCCCTCAAAGTTTACAAATCCAATCCCTCCCTTCAGACTTTTTCCCAACGGTGCAAGAGCACCTTAGGGTCCTAGTTGGATCCTAGACCAATTTTGGCTTGTAGGTGGTTCTAGAAAACCATCAATGGATACGAACTAAGATAAAGTCCCAAAGTGTGTGTGTCTATAGGAGTTGTCAAGTTTTGTCTTTGGTTTAGTCCAAGAAGGTCCTAAGTAGTCAGTTTGTAATAGGTAACTAGGAAAGTCAAAGGTGGTCAAACAATGACCAAAATCCCAAAATGAAGGGAAAAATGTTACTTTGGTGTTTTTATATGATTTTGGATACAATAGAGTGATTCTGGATCAAGTTGAGCAAGTTGGAGGAGTTATAGGACAAAGTTGCAAAAGTTGCTCATGACAACTTTGCAACTTTGCAAAGTTGTCATGACAACATTTCCTAGAATATTGCAAATAGTATTAAATGGGTCCAAATCCTAACCTTAGGGTGTGAACACATGGGGATGACCTATATAAGGTTAAAGAAACCCTAATTGAAGGGTTGGACATCATATTGTACGGACTGAACTTGAAAGGAGCAAGAAATAGATAGTTTTTTGAGTTACAGAGCCTTCATCCACACTTTAATGGATTGAATGGTGAATCTTTATGTTGTAATTGTTTGAAGGAGTTCATGTAGATAATTCTTGTGGTGGTAGATTAGAAATTTGTTACATTTCCTTAGTTTTTTGTAAATTTTTTTGGTTTGCCAGTGTTGTTGGTCTGTACAGAGGCAGTTATGTAAACATGGCCCTTTCTTGAATTCTCGTGATTGGTTCCCAATGGCCACTTGGAATCAAGGAGGGAACCCTGTAAGTAGTGTAAATATGTGTTTATGGTTCAATGTGAGTAGGGGAGATATTTATACAAGTAAGCCCTAGGCGGGTCCAGAGCCATCTAGCTAGGAGTTTGCAGTGTTGCAGAGTCATAAAGCATGGTAGAATGGATTGGTTTGTGCCAATCTTGAGTGGCAAAGTGTAGGGGCATGTGAAAATGATATGTGGTTGCAAGGGGAAGTTCATAGGAATCCATTAGTGCACTTAGTGAGACCAAAGAAGTCAGACTGGTTTACATGCCCTAAAAACCCTTTAAAATAGGGGTTTGTTGGAAGTCCTGTGTACGGACACTATGGAGACCTAAGACCTAGGAAATCTTGAAGCCTAAGAGGTCCTTAGAGAGAATCCACAACTATTTTGAGGGTTTGTTAAGAGAATTTTGGAGTAATTGCAAAATTATTGGTTTTAGGAGGCCTAATTGGGCTAAAAATGCTACAAGGCCTAAAATCTAGGAAAGTATGTACTCGATGGGAAAACCTTGAAAGAATCCATCAGAGTGGATTAAGATTGAAGGAAGGTGAAGGGTAAATAGTTTTAAAACCTGTTTCTATTGCCAATAATAGTTTGGGAGCATATTTTCTTGAATTGAACCTATGGATACACAATTGAGTAGAGAAGGATTGAGGAGAGTTTGAAGTTGGTGGAGAACTCTAGTTGGAGTAGAGGAACCATATGAGTGTCCTCTGGTTAGGGTAGAGAGAAGCACCCTAGTAAGGTCATAGGATAGGCCTTAAGAAGAGTAAGAAATATCTTATGAGTTTAGATCTCCCCATCAAATTGGTATCAGAGCCATTGAAAGGCTTGGGAAGTAAGTGTGCATGTTAAAGGTGAGTGAGTCAATTGGTGAGAGCACCATGGTGACCAATGTAGAGTTGGCAAGAGATTTATCAGAACAATAAGTAAAGAATAAACTCCTAGAAGAATCTATGGAGGAGATGAAACATAGATTGACAGAAGTTGCAGAGACTGCAATCAAAATGAAAGAATGGTTAGGAGGGGATAAAGACAGAGGAGAGTATCAAGTTGAAGAGGAGGTAGAACCAGAACCAGAACCTCCAATACCTGAGGAACCTTTCCTCAAAGATCTTAAAGAACTAAGTGGAAAAGCCTTAGAAGGTATCCCTATATTCTCTGGCTGAATGGATGTGAAATTGGTGATGAAATGGGTTGAGGGCATGGATAATCACATTGAATGTGATGGGATTACAGAGGCACAAAAGGTGAAGATAGCTAAATCAAGATTGAGAGGACAAGCATTAACTTGGTGGGAGTCCTCACAAGAAGAATGAGAGAGAGAAGGGAAGAAGCCAATAGTCAATTGGAAGGCTATGGTGGCTAAGGTAAAAGAAAATTACCTACCAGAGGATTATGACATCCAACTACATAAAAAGAGACAAAATCTCATACAAAAGGACTTAGATGTGGCTGCCTACACAAAAGAATTTTAGAAATTATGTCTTAGGTCTAGAGTGTAAGAGATAGAAAGCATCAAAGTAGCTAGGTATCTCAATGGACTTAGGTGGAACATTCAAGAAGAGCTAAGCCTCTTTACCTTAACTTCTATCCATGGTTGTTTTCAAATGGCCCTTAAAGTGGAAGAAAAACTCAGAAAGAATCAAGATTAAAGCTCTAGGGGTAGAGGAAGAGGTAGAGACTCCAAAGGAGGACATAAAGGAGGTTCTAGTGGCAAGAGAAATGACACCAGGGGTCAAGGACACTCTAAGCCCATTGTGAAAACAAATGAGTCAAACAATAGAGGAGGATATGGCAGAAGAAGAAGCTTTCACAGTGGTGGAAGAGGTAGATATGGTGGTTTTGGAATAAGCTCACATTTTGCTTCAATAAAGTGTTATAATTGTGGATAGTTGGGTCACCTTGCCTATAGGTGTCCAGATAAGCTATTATGTTCAAAAGGAGAGAATAAAATTGCATATGTGCAAGAAGAAGACAGTAATAAACATTCTAAGGTGAGTCCTGATTCAGAGAAAGGAGAAAGCCTAATGCTTCGAAGAATCTTGATTAAAGAACCTAACAAGGATTAACACAGACAAAGGAGAGCACTCTTTAGGGTGAAGTGCGAGATTCATGACAAAGTGTGTAGAGTCATCATAGACTCAGGGTCAACAGATAATGTGATCTCAGAGGAGGTAGTGTAGAAGTTGAAATTGAGCAAGATACCTCATGCTAACCCCTATAAAGTAACTTGGTTAAACAAGGGGCAAAACATATTGGTCAATAAACAAGTATGGGTTAAATTCAACATAGGGAAGTATCAGGACAATATAATTTGTGATGTGTTACCAAGAGATGCTTGCCATTTGTTGCTTGGAAGGCCATGGCAGTATGAAAGAGAAGCAATCCACCATGGCAAGGAGAATAAGTACTCATTCGAGAAGAATGTAGTCACTTATGGGATACAATCACTAATAAAAGAAGATATAGTGGAGAGGAAGGACACCAGTACCCTCTTAATGAGTGGAAAATAATTCCTAAAAGACATGAAGGAGGAAGAAGGAATTGGATATGCTATCTCGGTGAAACCAAAGGAGGAAGAGACACCCAAACAAACACCTATTCCTGCAGAAGTCAGACATATGTTGGATCAGTTCAAGGACATCATATGTGATGGGACACCAGCTACACTACCTCCACAAAGGGAAATCATTCATCAGATTGATTTTGTGCCAGGGGCATCATTGCCTAACAAAGCTACTTACAAGATTACACCAAAACAAAACAAAGAGATTGTAAGGCAAGTTCAAGAGATTTTGGATCAAGGTCTGATAAGAAAGAGCATCAACCCATGTGATCTTCTAGTGGTATTGGCTCCTAAAAAGGGAGGTAAGTGGAGAATGTGTACTGATTCTAGGGAAATAAATAAGATAACAATTAGGTATAGATTTCCTATTCCTAGAATAGAAGACATGATGGATTGTCTTGGGGGGTGCTAAGTAATTTTCTAAAATAGACCTTAAGAGTGGATATTATCAGATTAGGATGAAAGAGGGGGATGAGTGGAAGTCTGCCTTTGAAACCATAGAGGGACTCTATGAGTGGTTAGTAATGCCATTTGGGCTTGCAAATGCACCTAGTACTTTTATGAGGGTCATGAACAAAGTATTAAAGGTTTACATATGTGTATTTGTAGTAGTCTACCTAGATGATATCCTCATCTTTAGCAAAACCAAAAAGAGCATTTGAAACACCTAGAGACTGTGTTGAAGAAACTCCAAGAAGAGAAACTAACAATTAACCTTGAGAAAAGTAAATTGATGAAACAAGAACTTGTTTATTTAGGGTTTGTAGTTTCCCAAGGTGATCTAAAAATGGATAAAATCAAGGTTGAAGCAATCCTAAATTGGCCTACTCCAAAAATAGGGATAGAAGTTAGAAGTTTCCATGGTTTGGCTTAGTTTTATAGGAAGTTTGTGAGGAGGTTTAGTGAAATTTGTGCACCTATCCTAGATACCATAAAGGGTGGAGTCAATACAAAGTTCATATGGACCAAGGAAGCCAATGAAGGGTTTTAAAGGTTGAAGAAAGAAGTGGCTACCCCACCTATACTGGTTTTGCCAAGTTTTGACAAATTTTTCATTGTAGAATGTGATGCTAGCAATATAGCAGTGGGTGTAGTCCTAATTCAAGAAGGGAGGCCAGTAGCCTTCTTTAGTGAAAGGTTAAATGAGGCAAAGTCTAGATATTCATCTTATGACTTGGAGCTTTATGCATTGGTTCAAGCTCTCAAGAAGTGGAGGCACCATTTATTGCCAAAAGAGTTTGTGGTATTCACATATAACTGAGCTCTTAGCTACATCAATACATAAGAGAAGATTAGTTTGAGAGACATAAAGTGAATAAAATTTTTGCAGTCATACCCAGTTACAATCAAGCACAAGAAAGGAGTGAACAAAAAAATTGCATATGCACTTAGTAGGAGATTGCTTACTGTCCAAGAGATACAATTGCAAAGCACAAGAGTAGAAAGATTCAAGGATATATATGAAGGAGATGCATATTTCTCAGAGATCTACAAGGTATGCACAAATTTTGATAATCATTTCCATAGTGAATATGCTGACTATACATTAGAGAATAGTTTACTGTTCAAGGGGAAAAAACTATGTGTTCCAAGGGGTTCCATGAGAGAGAACCTCATCCAAGAGAAGCACAATAGCAGTTTGAGTGAGCACTTTGGGTTAAACAAGACCCTAGATCTAGTGGAGAGATTTTATCATTGGCCTAAAATGTAGAAGGATGTAGGGAGGTATGTTGAGCAATGTGGGGTATGTCAAAAAGCCAAAGGGAAATCCTCAAATGTAGGGCTCTATCATTTATTGCCAATCCCAAATAGGCCTTGGGAGTGCATAAGTATGTACTTTATAGTGGGATTACCTAGAACACTAACTGGTTTGGATAGTGTGTTTGTGGTAGTAGACAAATTTGGAAAAACGAGTCATTTTATCCCTTATAAAACAACTCATGATGCTAGTCATATTGCTCATCTTTTCTTCAAAGAAATAGTAAGGATACATGGGTTGCCAACCAGTATTGTATCAGATAGGGATGTGAAATTTATGGGGCACTTCTGGAAAACATTATGGAAGAGATTGGGAACCAACTTGGCAAATAGCTCTGCATATCGTCCTCAAATGGATGGACAAACAGAGGTAATTAACAAATTTCTTGGTAATTTTTTGAGGTGTCTAACCAAGGAATATGGGCAAGGATGGGAACAAGTCATTCCTCAAGCAGAGTTTGCCTATAATGATAGTACCAACAGGACTACTAGTAAGAGTCCATTTGAAATTGTGTATGGATTACATCTAAGGGGTGTTTTTGAGATTAGGGACTTAAAAGGTTATGAAGGGATCAGTGGACATGCAAATGACTTTGTTCAGTTAATGAGAGAGGTTCATGAACATGTGAGAAGGACATTAATGGAGGATAATCAGAAGCTTAAAGCTAAAGTGGATGAAAAGATAAGGGACCTACAATTTGAAGTAGGAGACTTGGTGATGGTGTTTTTGAACAAAGCCAGACTACAAAAAGGCATACCAAGCAAGTTCCAAATGAAGAGGATTGGTCCATGTGAGGTGTTCGCCAAGTATGGATCCAATGCCTACAAAGTAGATTTACCAAAGGAGATGTCCATTTCTCCTATCTTCAATGTGAAGAATCTGATTAAATACAAGGGTCCAGAGATAGAGGATCAAGAGAGGTAATTAAGGATGTGGTAGAACTTAAGGTTCCTAATCAGATCAAGTCTCAAGCTGAGAAGGTACTAGATTCTAGAGTGAAGAAGAAGACTAGACAAAGACCTACATGGAGAACCTAGTGAAATGGAAGCATCAACCTGAATTAGAGGTTACTTGGATAGAAGAGGGTGATTTCAAGAAGCATGGCATTAGCCTGGAGTTCGTCACACCTTAGGTACCCTGACTTTCTTGTTGCAGGGGGAGAATGGTGTGGGAGCACCTTAGGGTCCTAGTTGGATCCTAGATCAATTTTGGCTTGTAGGTGGTTCTACAAAACCACCAATGGATAAGGAATAATATAAATTCCCAAAGTGTGTGTGTATATAGGAGTTTTCAAGTTTTGTCTTTGGTTTAATCCAAGAAGGTCCTAAGCAGTCAATTTGCAATAGGTAACTAGGAAAGTCAAAAGTGGTCAAACAATGACCAAAATACCAAAATGAAGGGAAAATGTTATTTTGGTGTTTTTAGATGATTTTGGATTTGATAGAGTGATTTTGGATCGAGTTGAGCAAGTTGGAGTAGTTATAGGACAAAGTTGCAAAAGTTGCTCATGACAACTTTGCAACTTTGCAAAGTTGTCATGACAATATTTCCTAGAATGTTGCAAATAGCATTAAATGGGTCCAAATCCTAACCTTAGGGTCTTAACATGTGGGGATGAACTATATAAGGTTAAATAAACCCTAATTGAAGAGTTGGACATTAGATTGTACTGACTAAACTTGAAAGGAGCAAGAAATAGACAATTTTTGAGTTATAGAGCCTTCATCTACACTTTAATGGATTGAATGGTGAATATTTGTGTTGTAATTATTTGAAGGATTTCATGTAGATAATTCTTGCGATGGTAGATTATCAATCTGTTACTTTTCCTTAGTTTTTTGTAAATCCTTTTGGTTTTCCAGTGTTGCTGGTCTGTAGAGAGGCAATTATGTAAACATGGCCCTTTATTGAATTCTCGCGGTTGGTTCCTAATGGCCACTTGGAATCAAGAAGGGAACCATGTAAGTAGTGTAAACATGTGTTTGTGGTTCAATTTGAGGAGGGGATCTATTTATGCAAGCAAGCCCTAGGTGGGTCTAGAGCCATCCAACTAGGAGTTTGTAGTGTTGCAAAGGCATAAAGCATGGTGGAATGGATTGTTTTGTACCAATCGTGAGTGGGAGAGTGTAGGGGCATGTGAAAATGATATGTGGTTGCAAAGGTAAGTTTAGAGGAATCCATTAGTGCACTTAGTGAGACCAAAGAAGTCAGGCTGGTTTACATGCCCTAGAAACCCTTAAAAATAGGGGTTTGTTGGAAGTCCTATGTACGGACACTATGGAGACCTAAGACCTAAGGAATATTTAAGCCTAGGAGGTCCTTAGAGAATCCACAAATAGTTTGGGGGTTTGTTAAGAAAAGTTTGGATTAATTCTAAGATTACTGGTTTTAGGAGGCCTAATTGGGCTAAAAAGGCTACAAGGCCTAAAATCTAGGAAAGTATGAACTCGATGGGAAAACCTTGAAAGAATCCTTCAGAGTGGATCAATATTGAAGGAAGATGAAGGGGATGTAGTTTGAAAACCTATTTCTATTTCCAAGAATATTTTTGGAGCATAGTTGCTTGAATTGAGCCTATGGATGCACTGTTGAATAAAGAAGGATTGAGGAGAGTTTGAATTTGGTGGAGAGTTCTAGTTGGAGAAGAGGAACCATAGGAGTGTCCTCTGGTTAGGTTAGAGAGAAGTACCCTAGTAAGGTCATTGGAAAGACCTTAAGAAGAGAAAGAAATCTCTTACGAGTTTAGAGCTCCCCATCACCCTCAAGGATTAGAGGGTCGCAGATCCCCACCCTATCTTGGGAATAATACTATTGGTTGGATTTAGACAAGACCCTCCTTGGAAATGTTACAAACCTTCCCTTCTCCAGCATTTAAAGCAGTAATAGATCTGATCATGGACATATGAATATATATATATATATATATATATATATATATATATGATTATTTTATTGATATTTGTTGGAATTAATAGGTACTAAGAGGGGGGTGAATCAGTCCAAATAGATAGTAAACTAATTCAACCATTGATCTAAATAATTGTTGAAATACTTTCCAAACTATAAAGCATATAATTGATGCAATTACATAAGAGAAATTAATATCAAGCATTCAAAAATTCATCATAGATGACACATATATTTTGATGTGGAAACCCTTGTAAGAGGGAAAAAATCATGGTGGGGATGACACCCATAAGCCTAATACAGCAGTAAATGAGTTTTCCCTGTTAGGAGCAACAAAGACCCTTTCTGAGGTTTCACCCTATTAGGAGTGACTAGTACACTGTTAGGAGTAAAATTAGACCAGATATGGTCTACCTCACTAGAGGATTTCAAACCTCAACAAAGAAGTTACCCTATTAAAAAAATTACAAAAAAAACTTGTTAGAGTTCACCTGTTTAAGGGATTTTGCTTGTAGCAGCTATTAGAGAACAACAAGGTTAGTGATTTGGATGTAGCATTGATTGCTTGTGAAATCCAATAAGTTCTCTATAATCTGTAACTTCTCTCTGCTCTTTGTCAATCAAATTTCTAATTTTCAACCTCAAATTGAAATCGCAAAACCCTAATTACCCAAAACAGCTCTTACAACTTCTCCCAACAACTTTTCAATATGAGCAGTTCCTATATATAAAAAACTTCCACCGACATAAAAATGATGTTCAAATTACTTTCCCATGAAAGAACCATGTGTCAGATCAGATTGATAATCTCGATGAGTAAAATGATTTATCACTACCATGTTAGGTCAAAATAAGATCTTCAAGTTATATATCCAAATTAGTCAAACATATTTTGACTTCTCCAATGCAACACCTCAAATCTGACTTAAATGTTTGCATCGATCTCAGAAATATTAAAACATTGAATGTATAACCTTTATTCCATGTCATCATATCATTATAAATGATCACACATACTTTTCCTCTCACTGATCTGTGATCTACTAAATGGAACTCAAGAACATAAGTGTTCTACCCATCTTGATGTTTGTGATACTAAAAACTATCACATCTCTCAACAAAATGAGCTGTGGTTGGAACCACATTGCAATATAAACTTGTTGAAGATGTATTTTTAACCTCTCCTCATAATTCCACTTCTACCATGATCGCCACCAAAGTGATGTTCTCACTATTTACCCATCTTCTGGACTTAGCCAATTTTCAGTATTACCTTCTTACAGCTTGTATCTTCCCTTCACCTGTAGTATATCATGATTGTAATCACTTAGTTACACTATACTAACTTATTTGTCATCAATGACAACCAAATAAGTGAATCCTTATGACTGCACCTCAATATCCAACAATCTCCCAACACAATACCAACAATATTTAATATGCCTATGGCCTAAAGTAGACTTGACAAGAATATGATGATTCAATGTAAGATATGCAAAGAAAGGAGAACTGTTTATTTTCCTAACCATATTAAACAATTTACTATACATAGGATTGTTAATGCTCATATCAACCTTATTACTACTTCAATTTGAGAGGGTTATTAATGCTCATACCAACCTTATTACTACTTCAGTTTGAGAAAGATATGTTAGGATGCGTAACCAAGGTTCCTAGAGAACAATTACAATAGGATCCCTCAAAGTTTATAGATCCAAGCCCTCCTTGATGCATAGGTTAGTGGACACTATCCAATCTCATTAGAAAACTTTCCTTCCAGTCATTTTTTTTGTAACAACACCTACCTATCATGCCTTCAAACTTTACCAATAGATCAATTCCTAGATCAACCCAACTAACTCCTCACACTTTTAAGACCTAATGGTCAAGCATGTCTTTTGTCCACATCTCTAGTTCACTATCCTCCATAACCCAAACATTGATTTCACAAACTCTGATCATATTCTCTGATCACTTTTCATTGACTTATGACTGCTTGCAATCCTATTTCCCCATTCACTTATAGACCCTAGGTTGGATACACTCTTGTCTTTGAATTCCCCTATACCCTTCCACTTAGGAGAACACTCATACCCTTTCCCTTGAACAATCAAAAAACTGTCCATCACCCCTATTTGATGCTATAAACAATATAATGCCTTGGCACTGTCCCTATGACAGTCACTTGCAATCTTACCAGGATAGTCACATGTCAAACCCAACACAATGTGTCTCTACTTACTAGATATTGAGACACCTTCTATACTCCTTTTAGACTCATAAGGCTCTACCCACACACCTCATACTCACTTGATCCATTGATACAACTTTGTGATCAAACAAATAAAATTTACCTTTGTGTTGTCTTCTGGATATACATGCACACATAGATTAACAAATTTTTAACCATAACATATTCCCTCAATCTCTCTAGTGATATTATTTCCAACTTGACCCTCCACAACATATCCAAAATCCAGAAAGATCCAAAAGTTGAGCTCTGAGATATGGCCCCTGCATCATGACTGTGTTTTCCATGACAGACATGTCTTCATTTTCTCATAACCAATCACCTTCCACTACTTCAAGAACGTGCCCAATAAATTCATGGATCCCTGCAATCTCATGGTAAATTTAATATAAATCTTCCTCCTCATCACTATCCAAAATGAGAGGTTTATTCAACGTGCAACCTAAAATAAATCACATTTTAAAACTCTCGGTTTACCCTTGATGAGGTTTTAATACCAGTTAGATTCAAACAACAATATCTTTCAACACATATCACCAAATGAGATTTTAAAAAAACCAAAATACTCTAAACTCACAGTACTACCATATCCAATCAAGAGTACTTCAAAATAAATCCATCTAAATTTCTGCATACACGTTTGAAGTTGACTGTCATAGGGAAGAACACAAACAAAGTGCAAGAAACTAACTTTATTTCATCAAAATGATTTCATACATTGACTTCCTCTCCTCATGCTTTTTATTTTACACCTTTTAAAGACTCATTTAACATTCCCAACCAACAACCAACCATGAAACCACCCACATACTGACTAGGATCAGTTTATAACTGGTTGTCCCATACTTTAGCAAATTAAAAAGGTATTAAAATGTTGTCAACTTGACAACTTGATATCTAATCATGCCCATTACATCAAGAATGGTCTTTTAATGACCGTCACAAAACATTTCAACCCTCTGACATACCAAACCATTACATTCAACCTTTTAGGGTTTATTTTCCAACCTTGGTAACTGTTGAAACTTAACACATTATGACTCCAATCATAATAAAATGACACTAATGGCCATGAAAACATCAAGAATGACCTTAATGATCTTATTAAAATAAGAAATAACCCCAATTGGCCTTATTAGCCTTCAAAAATTCAAGAGATCCATGGTATGATTTTAGGCCTACTAGTGCTCCTGCACCACTCCCTTGGGACTTTTTCCCTTAAGGATTAGAGGGTCATTTATCCCAACCCTATCTTGGGAATAATATTATTGGTTGGATTTATACAAGCCCCTCCTTGGAAATGTCACAACCCTTCATCCCTTTCCAAAAAATTTAGCCTAACAGCTTTGTTTGAAGTAGATATGGCAGAGAGAGAGAGAGAGAGAGAGAGAGAGTTCCTTTAGAGAGAATCAAATTCCTCATGTAGATCATCTTGTTGAAGGAGAGAACAATGGTACGGGATCTACAGAGACAATGGACAAGCCTCCTACAGCTGGTAGGAAAGATGCTAGTGCATTTTGTGGGGTGACATTAGGTCACGGGGATCCTAGTCGCAGACCCATCCCACATGAAGGGGAGCCTTTGGGGTTGGGCGAACAGCCTCAGAAATGGTCATCCCTAGTTGGGATTAAACTGAGTGGTAAGTCCCATCTTCCCCAAGTAAAAAATATTTCTGATCTGACATTTGGGAAGTTTGCAATTTCTATACCGCATCCAGTCATAGACCACAAGATAGCACTGATGACTAACTCTTTAGTGGGTAAGTTCTTGAAACCCAGACCTAATATTGAATTAGTCAGAGCCTATTATAAGCAAAAGTGGTTTTTGAAGGGCCAAATTAAAATTTATGAAATGTCGAAAGGTTATTTTTCTTTCTTATTTTCTTGCGAGGAAGATAAGTCCCGTATTATTTGTGGAGGACCATGGATGGTAGGTAAAATGGCTCTAGCACTTCAAAAATGGAACCCTAATATAGATTTAAATGAATCTTTTTTTGTTCAAGCACCGGTATGGGTTAAGCTCCTAGGATTACCGATGGAACATTGATTTGAGGATGTTTTCTCAGGGATTACTAACTCCTTTGGTGAACTACTATCTATAGATCCAGTGATGGAATCAAGGAAGAGATTAACCTATGCAAGAATTTGTGTAGGGGCAATGAAAGATGTGGATATTCCCACTCTAGTGGAGATATTCTCAAAGATAGGTAAGTGGATTCAAAGCATTAAATATGAATCTATCCCTTTTGCTTGCTTTCACTGTAAGAAAGTTGGGCACTAAGCAAAGAATTGTCCCTCAAAGTGAAAGGAAAAAAAAATAGTAAAACTAATAATAATAAGGTGTGGGAAGCGATAGGGGACCAATCTAAAGAGAAATTGGTTGAAAATACACAGGGGGTGGGCAAAAAGGAAAAAAAAATTGGAAGGAAATGGGGATAACCTAGATAGTAGGGTTGAAAAAAGGTAGCAGGAGGAAAGTGAGACATCTCAAATAATAGGGAGATTACTTATCATGAGGAAAATTAGATGATAGGGTCTGCAGATTTAGTAATAGAAGATTCCTATGAGAAGACTGATAGACAAGAGGCAGAAAGACTTAATCAAGATAATGACAACAAATGTGTAGAGAATAATTAGAGCAAGAAAGAACAAGACGAGGGGGAGATTGAAGACCATGAGACAAGGAGGGAAGAAGAGGATTCAAATTCAAGATGTGAAGGTGATATGGAATCCTTTCAGGATGCGCAACAATGTAACATTCTTGGTCTAGGCTTCTCAGAAAGATCTAAAAAATTGGTGGAGATTGTCAAATCTTCATTTCCTGAAAGTAACAACAAACCCAAATGGGGAGATGAAGTAGAAATAAGCAAAGTCATTGGAACTAATCAGTTTGATCAGGAATATGAGCTCCTCATCTGGGGGAAAAAGGGAAAGTAAGGATCCATTAATACCCCTTAGTCCTCAGTGAAAACTAGGTGTATGAAGGCAGATGTTGGGTTGTAGACGTCTCCTTCGAGAAGACCACTAAAGTATAAACTAAGGGAACATGAGGCATGTAGAAACATTGTGGATGGTACCCAGCTTACCATCTATGAGGTATGTTCTCTAAAAAAGAAATGAAGATTATTTCTTGGAATATGAGAGGTCTTAGTATTCCTCATAAGTAAGATATTCTTAGGAACTTGGTTAGGGATCATAAGCCTGATATAGTTTTAATTCAGGAGACAAAAATGGCTAAAGATATGGTAGAGAAAATTTAACAAAAATAAGAATTGTGGTGTTAGTGGGGGAAGTTCGTAGGGTGCTCCAGGAGGAATTGTGTCCTTTTGGAATCTCAACCATATTAAAGGAGTTTAATCTACCAAGACCACAACATGAGTTCTATGAGATTCCAACATATCAAAGATGGGATGTCATAGATCTTCACTAATATATATTCTCCAAATACAAGAGCTGGTAGAAGTAGGTTTTGGAAGAAACTGGCTACCTCTAGAACTATGTTTAATACATACAACTGGCTGATTATGGGAGACTTTAACAGTCCCCTGAAGGAACAAGAGAAGTTTGGTGGTATTCATTCATATCTTGATAGTAGAGAGGATCTAATAGAATTTATCAACACTCAAGCCCTTCATGATATTTATCTACATGGTTCTAAGTATACTTGGACCAACAGGTGGACTAGCGATGCTTTAATTCAAGTTTGACTAGACATGCCCCTTATCTCTAATGACTAGTTTTCTCACTGTCAGTAAACTATGGCTGCCCATGCTAGGATAGGATTAGACCAATATCCTATCTTATTCTCAGCTGGCCCTATTAAAGGAAAATGTAATTTTCCTTTTAGATTTGAGAAAATGTGGATTATGCATCCAAATCTGGAGAACATGATTGGGGTTTGGTGGAATATCATTGTTGAAGGGACAACTATGTTTAAGGTAGTCAAGAAATTAAGGTATGTTAAGTATATAATTAAGAAATGGAATAAGGAAGTTTTTGGTGATATCTTTTCTTATAAATCCTCTATTTAGGTTGAGCTTGAAGATATCCAGGATAAGATTCAAACTAAAGGCTATTCTACTATCTCCATCATGGATGAGAATGAAGTGTCGAGGAAATATCATGATATTATAGCCAAGGAAGAGGTCTTATGGAACAAAGATAATATACCATCTGACAAATTGTTGGTGATAAGAACATGAGATTCTTCCATATGACTACAATGAGGCATAAATCAGCTAACATGATTTTTCACTTGGTCAAGGAGGATAAGATTATAAAAGAGGATGAGAATATATCTAAGGAAGCTAAGTATTTTTTTCTCTTACCTCCTTACGCCTGAGAAGAACCTCAACCTAGAGGCCCAGGATTGATTACTGGAAGGTATCCTCCAAATCCTTGGAGAAGAGCAGAACAACTATCTGTCAGTTATTTCTTCAGTAGATGAGGTCAAAGCAGTAGTTTTATCTTTGAAGGTAATAAATCTCCTGGACTTGATGGTTTTCCTATGTTCTTATTCTAGAACTATCAACACGTGGTGGGGAGGGATATCACCAATGTTGTTAAGGAATTTTTTGGTGCTATCCTTAAAGAGATCAATGGGACATTCCTTCTCCTAATTCTAAAGATAGTGGGTGCTGACACTGTGGATTGTATCGCCCTATAAGTCTATGAAATTATTTTTACAAAATTATCTCTAAAGTCCTCACCTCAAGACTGTTCGCATTGTTGCCTTCCCTCATATCCCCCAGCAGAATGGATTTGTGTTGGGAAGAAAAATTATGGATTCAATCATCACTGGTCATAAAAATATTCACTCATTGGTGGTGTAAAAAAAGTAGGGCTTCCTTTTGAAACTGGACCTCTCAAAAGCATATGATAGAGTGGACTGGTCCTTTCTTCAAAAGGTTTTATTGGCCTTTGGCTTTAGCTCGATAAACATTCAAATTATCATGTAACTAGTGTCTTCTGCCACATTCTTGGTCGTTATTAATGGTACCCCTACTTATTTCTTCAAATCTTCTAGGAGTCTTAGGTAGGGAGATCCCATATCCCTAATTCTTTTTTTTATTATGGCTGGATGTTTAGGGAGGCATATTGCAAAGCTAGTGGAGAAATGTAGTTACAAAGGTCTGACCCCTTGCTCCTCTCTTTAGGTATGTTCCCACCAATAATTTGTGGATGATGCTATATTCATAGGGGTTTCCACTATTAAGGAAGCTAAGGAGCTTAAGAAGGCTCTTGACAGTTATTGTCTATCCTTTGGACAGTTTATTAATTGGTCTAAAAGTTGTATGTTCTTTATCAATTATCCGAAAACTAGGCAGGAAAGAATAATTAATATATTGGGTTGTTGAATTGGATCCCTTCCTTCTTCCTATCTTGTGGTTCCCCTTTGTTAGAAGCTCCCAGACTCTTTCTGGAGCTCCATTGTACATAAATTCCACAAGAAACTTTCTAGCTAGAAAGGATCCCTTGTTAGTCAGGTAGAAAAAATCCAGCTCCTAAAAGCTTATCTAGAAAACCTTCTGGTGTATGCGATGAGGCTCTTTAAAATGTCAATGAAATATGAAGATGCTATTGAAAAGATTCAAAATAATATTTTTTTTGTTCTGGGGTGGAAGAGAAGAAAATAATTTCTCTAATTGCTTGGGAGAAGGTTTGTAGACCCAAACAATTTGGTGGTCTTAGCCTGAGGAGAATTAGAACTATAAACAATACTCTCTTGGCTAAACAAATTTGGAGAGCCTATAATGGAAGTGGAGAATGGAACTCAATATGGAAGAAAAATATATAAACAACATCCCTACTTTGGATAGTTTTATTAAAATTGATGAGGTCCTTATTGGATCTAATATTTGGAATCAAATTGTCAAGAATAAACAAATTATCTTGGAAGGGGTGGCTTGGAAGATAGGAAGTGGGAAAAGGGTTAAATTTTGGGAGGATAAATGGATCATGGTCTCTCTCCTTACTGATTTTCCTAAGTATGTGCCTTTTGTTTAGGAGTGTAAAGGGAAGTTTGGTGTCTTTGTGGGGGATTATTAGAGATCAAATAATTGGGTGAGATTAAATTAGATCAATCCCACTCTATCTCTGATCCAGAAACATCTTCAGTCTATCATTATAGATAAGGATTGCTCAAATAAAATTATCTAGAAATCTAATCCTGATGGTATCTTTTTAAATTTCTTCTACGGTCAACATGTCGTCCTTATCTCAGGAGCCTCCTCCCCGTTGGTCTAGGGCTTGGATAAAGGGTATTATCCCTAAGATCAATATGTTTTTTTGGATCCTCCTTCAAAATAAGATATTAACTATAGATAACTTGAAGATCACGGGGTTTAGTATTCCTAATAAATGTTATATGTATCAGCAAGCTGAGGAAACTTTGGATCATATATCCCTCCATTGCCTGTATACTGTCCCTATTTGGGTAAGGTCCTTAGATACTTCAATGTTAGTTTGGTATTTCCATAAAATATTCAAGCTATGTTCAAGTCCTTGAGATGACCCTCTCATAATTCCTCCAATAATATTATATGGAATCTCTCCCTCCCACGTCTCTTATGGGGAGTGTGGAAGGAAATAAACAATTGTATTTTCAGGGACAAAGCTACTCCCCTGGAGACTGTTTGCCATAAAATATTTAGAGATATTTGGGAGAATATTTCCCTAATGGGTGAGTTATCTCCCCCTTGTAAAAATGATGAGATTTTTTTATACTTATGGAATGTGCAAGGTAGGTTCAGAGCTATGACTACTACTAATAAAAGAGAAGAATCTACTTGGTACTATCCACTTGAGGGGTGGGTGAAGATCAACTTTGATAGGGCCGCAAAAGGGAACCCGAGCCCTACAGGTTGTGGTGACATAATAAGAGATGATAAAGGGGTTTGCTTAGAAATTATTTCCATTCCTATATGACTTCAGACCAATCATGTTGCTAATGCTATGGCAACTTACCAAGCTACCCTTATTACTAAAAACTGGAATTGCACTAAAGTTTGGATAGAGGGTGACTCTAATAAGAATATTAGATGGCTCAAGAACCCAAGTCCTACCTCTTGGACTATCAAAAATATTATCAAGGCTACTAAGGATATAATAACCACCTTTGATATCTGTCTTATCACCCATTGTTATCAGGAGATTATGCAGTAGCTGACTAGGCAGCCAACATGGAAATTAAAATGGATGACATCACTAGATGGCGCAGCGAGGACAATTTTCCTTATGATGTGAAGGCATTGTTAAATCATGACCATACACGAGGAGGACATCATGTTATTTATTCCTTATTGCAATGTATATTACAAGGATCGTGATAATTTATTATGATTATTATGGGAGCCTTTTTTTGAAGTATGAAGAGGTTGAAGATAATGATTTCGCATGCTTTGTGGGTGAAAATTTCCATTTTATGTCCGATAATCTTCATTTCGATAACACTTGGTTTTAGAAATTTGCAGAGAAGTTGGGTTAGAAAGAATAGAGTTGAGAATAGTGAAATAGGTGGAAATAGGAAGACAATGGAACCTTTTTCATGTGATGAATGGAGGAAGAAGAGAGTTTGGGAAATTATGAAGAGAGGGCAGATTATTGATTATATGGAGCGGCTCCATGACTGTAACACAGTGAATACCAGGCTCTTTGTAAAACATTGGAAAGATGGGAAATTGAATCTTGGGAGCCAGGTTGTTAAAATTGATGAAGCCCGTATATCTAAGGTAACAAGCTTACCAAATGACAATAGCAAATTCTACAAAGATAGAAAGCTCACCGAGGCAGCTGTGAAGATATTCCTGAAGGGTGAAAAGGAGAAGAAGTAGTTGGTGAAGTAAGAAAAATGTATTATGCCCCAAATGATATGAATAAGGTATGGAGAGACATTTTGGTTGCTATCATGCATTATATTACCCTTGATGGTAGATATACCAAGGCATATGGTTACCATTTTTATTTTGCTTAACCACTTTTGTCACAATGAAAAAGTCAGTTTTCCCCATTATTTGTTGTGCTCTATGAACTCAACTATAAGAGAGGCTAGGGAGAACCCATAGGGGAATCCTGATATTCATGAAGGGTTGATGGTTCTCATTTATGACCATATTAAAGCCAAGTCCATAGATCATTCACTCTCCCAGGTCCCGGATTGTGAAGAAGATAACTTAGACAGAGTTTCTTCTTCTGAGGAGAGCTCTAAAACTGGAATGGATGGGGATTTTTAATCCCCCATGGGAGGGAAGAAAAAGAAAAAGGGGAAGGGTAAAGCTAAGGTTTTGGCTTCTGCCTCTACTTCCAAGAAAGGCAAGAAGTTGAGTGTTAAGAAACTCCAAATTGCTATTGATTCTTCTTCAGGGGAAGAGGGGGAAGTGAAGAGAGAACTGAGGAGGAGGGAGAAGGTACCCCTCCTAATAAAAATACTAAGGCTACTGGTTTGACTCATCTTTATACTGAGGAGGAGTTCAAGGAAGATTACAATGAAAATGATATTGGAGTCCAGGAGGGGAATGGGGAAGAGATAACTAAGGAGACCCCTGGAGATCATAACATGACTGAGGATGATAATGAAGTTAAGAACATAGATGTGGGTAGGGGGAGTAAAGAAGAAGGGCTGAAATTTAGAAAAAAGGGTGAAAATGATACTTGTGATATGGATGCCCCGCTCAAAGGAAATTTTTTATCTTCCCAATTGGTCAAAAAGTTGACCTGAGGTTTTTGTAAGGCTCTGGAATGGATGATGGATGATATTGACCAGGTGAAAGATAAAATCCAAGACCATGCCAAAATATTGGATATCCTTGAATCTATGGGGATTGGTAAGGACAAGTCAATGTTTGAATGCATAAAATATCTCATTGAGTCTATGGGGAAAGCAGAGGACATAACTGAGGATTATGGGTCAAAACTTAGTGCTATGGATACTAGAATCAATAATATGGAGAAGTAAGTGGATGACTAAAACCTTGAGACCAGGTTCGTGACCATTGATGTGAGGGTTTCCAATATGGAATGCTACCTGAAGAAAATGGGTGAAAAAAGTTACAAAATCCTCAAAGCATTGGCTGATCATATCAAAATTCTTGTCAGTATGCTGGAACAGGAAAGAGTTGGGGTGGATGATGAGATTGAGAAGGATACTATAGAGGAGGCTACTGGTCCATGAAAGAGAACTCATTCGAGCACAAAGAATAAGATGATCAAGAACAAAAAGTATCTCGAGGAACTGAAGATTGCGGCTACCAATATGGACCTCATGGTCATTGAAGCGACAAAGCTCCTTAAGAGCCTTGGCTAGGTTTTTCACTGGGGTTTCTATTTTTTGGTTGGTTGTCTATCTGTCTGCTGGTATTTTTGGTTGTTGGGTATCTTCTGGATTTTTTTCGGCTGTCACCTTTGCTTCTTTTTAGTTTCTTTATGTTTTCTTGTTGTATCTAGGGGGTTTCAATGCTAAATATTATGTAATCTTTTGTACAAGGTTTCTGGTCCTTTTAAAACCTCCTTTTCACTTAATAAAAAAGGTTGCAACCATTCCCTTCTCAATCACTTAAAGTAGTAATAGATTTG
>MU228299.1:1307602-1350931 GCA_018584345.1 Thuja plicata
ATATACATATATATATATGATTATTTGATGGATATTTAATATACGTATGGCCTAAACTAGATTTGACAAGAATATGATGATTCAATCTAAGATATGCAAAGGAAGGATAATTGTTTATTTATCTAACCATATTAAATAATTTTCTATACAAAGGATTATTAATGCTCATACTAACCTTATTTCCTCATACCAACCTTATTACTACTTCAGTTTGAGAAAGAAAGATTAGGATGCATAACCAAGGTTCCTATAGACCAATTATAGTAGGCTCCCTCAAAGTTTACAGATCCAAGCCCTCCCCTGGTACTTATTCCCTCAAGGATTAGAGGGTTGTTGATCCCTACCCTATCTTGGGAATAATACTATTGGTTGTATTTAGACAATCCCCTCCTTGGAAATGTTGTATCCCTTCCCTTCTCAAGCACTTAAAGTAGTAACATATCTAATCATGGACATATGCATATATGTGAATATTTGATATATATTTAATATTCCTATGGCCTAAACTAGATTTTACAAGAATACGATGATTCAATCTAAGATATGCAAAGAAAGGATAATTATTTATTTATCTAACCATATTAAATAATTTACTATACATAGGATTATTAATGTTCACACCAACCTTATTTTATCATACCAACCTTATTACTATTCAGTTTGAGAAAGAAAGATTAGGATGTGTAACCAATGTGCCTAGAGACCAATTACAACAGGCTCCCTCAAAGTTTACAAATACAATCCCTCCCTTGGAAATTTTTCCCTCAAGGATTAGAGAGTCGCTGATCCCCAATAAGGTTGGTATGAACATTAATAATAATTTATTGTACATAGGATTATTAATGCTCATACCAACCTTATTACTTCTTCAATTTGAGAAAGAAAGATATCAATCAAATAATCACATATATGCATATGTTCATTATCATATCTTTTAATAATTTAAGTACTTGATAAGGGAAGGGCTACAACGTTTCCAAGGAGGGGCTTGTCTAAATCCAACCACATGCAAAGAAAGGAGAATTGTTTATTTATCTAACCGTGTAAAATTATTTACTATACATAGGATTATTAATTCTCATACCAACCTTATTACTACTTCAGTCTGAGAAAGAAAGATTAGGACATGTAGCCAAGGTGCCTAGAGACCCATTGCAAAGATCTGATTATATATGAATATGTCTATGATCAGATCTGTTACTACTTTAAGTGCTTGAGAAGGGAAGGGTTGCAACATTTCCAAGGAGGCACTTGTCTAAATCCAACCAATAGTATTATTCCCAAGATAGGGTGGGGATCACCGACCCTCTAATCCTTGAGGGCAAAAGTCCCAAGGGAGGGCTTGGATCTGTAAACTTTGAGGGAGCTTATTGTAATTGGTCTCTAGGCACCTTTGTTACACATCCTAATCTTTCTTTCTCAAACTGAAGTAGTTATAAGGTTGGTATGAGCATTAATAATCCCATACACAGTAAATCATTTAATATAGTTAGATAAATAAACAATTCTCATTTCTTTGCATATCTTAGATTGAATAATCATATTCTTGTCAAATCCAGTTTAGGCCATAGGCATATTAAATATCAATCAATTGTGGTTATAACAATCCTAAACCTATTAGGGGACATTACACAAAGCATACCTCTTTAAAATAAATAATTATCTTTATTTAATAAAATTATATGAATCAAGCACGAGGAAAATTATACTAAAGAATGAACAAATGTATGCTTTTAATGACGTTATGAGATTCAACACTTTAAGATATTTGGGAATAGAATCTTTAAACAATATTCATACCCCTTTCGATATCATAACTTATGTTATGACTCTTGATTAAAAAGCTATTATACGGGTTGATCTTATCATCATCAAATAAATGGTGCGCTTTGTCAACCTTCAAGTTGTGTTCATATTGGGTATGGATTTCCTCATAAGGAACGCATTCCATGATGAAGTGTCTTCTGTCTCTACTATACCCTTGTTGCATAATATACAAGTTCTCTCTTCCTAGGCTTCCTTGGGCCTCTTCTACTTGCCTATCTCACAACTAAGAAGATGTAATCTTGCCTTCAATTGTGCAACTAATAACCTTATTTTTCCTTTAATAACTGCCTCTAAAGATGTTTATTTCCCCATATTCACAAGTTGGATTAAACTCTTTGATGTCATATGTTTTTTCCCCAATGTGATTAGTCCACGTGGCAGTCCTAAATTTTCTTGTCACAATTTTTTTATTTCCTCATTGGTATTAGGACATTTATGGAGCTTGATGTTCCACTTGCTCAATAATTTTTTGTTTTTCCTAATTCATGTTTTCTTCCTATGATTAATAAAAATCTGACCTCTTTAAAATTATGTAAAATTAGATTGTGCATTCTAATCATGCCTCTTTAATAAGTATGTAAATTTTGGTTTGTACATTCTAATTCTATATTGAGAAGTAAATGATAAAACAAATGTCAAATGATATTTAGTTTAAATGCGAAGGATATTTAGTTTAAAGGTGAAGTCTATTTTTACTTTGAAAAGTGTAGTAAATATTATATATTTATGTTATTTTTTTAATTATGTATATTATTAAATAAAATTATTTAACATGTAAATAGTTTTTAAATTTAAGATAATAAATTTTTATATACACGGTCATTGCATGAGACTCCTATTGTCACTATGTTCAGGCACAATCTTTGCCTCATATCATATCTCTAAGACTTTGAATCGTGATGGATGACATAATCGAGAAACATATCATCACTCTCATCAATTATGTATCATATCTCTAAGACTTCGAATCTTTATTGATGACGTAATCGAGAAACATACCATCAATAGCATCAATTGTATTCAACCAATTGATCTAATACATTGTAGACATTTGTAAACCCAATAACACTTTGAAATTTAAGACACAAACATTATGTTTTTTTAGACTGCGGGATCGGGTATAACACCCCCTATAAACTATAGTGCACCGAATAAAATTTTTAACATGACCAGTGACACTGGCACGAAACATCCTTTGATACCATGTGGGATGGGGGAGACTGGACCTCGTGACCTCATGCTTCATAACAAGAAGCTCTCGCTAATCAGACCAGCCCCCAACCCACAAACATTATGTTATTTAAAAAGACTATCATTATAAAAATAATAGAACAAACAAAAAGAACTCAAACACCTAATTTTTTTTTTTAAAGTTATAAAAGTTAAAAATTCAAACTTTATAAATTTAAGTCGTCTTAAGTCAACCTTTAAAAAACAAAGTGTTGATCAGAAGCAACTTTAACAATTACAATTTTATATAAATGATATATGCCCTTAAAATATGACAGAGTTCTCATTACTAGGGACTAGCTATTAGATAATGGGGTGGGCCAAATTGTTTATTAATATAACTTGACCACAATCACAAGATCTTCATTTAAACATCTTGCATTTTAGTTTAGGATCAAGTTTTTAGTTGCATTTATAAATGGTGAATATATTTGGAACTTGAAAATATCAAGAAGTATTTGTAGGTGTTAAAACAAATATTGCAAATTCAATCTTTTGGAATGTCATGGATATGAATTTGAATTTCAATCGCTCCTATCTATAAGATTTAAGTTGCTTGTATATTTGTATGTTTTGTTCCTAGAACAAAATGATAGCTTTACCAATGTATATTGAACATGGTGTTGTGAGTATTTTGACATTAACAAAGCTATTTAAAATCATATTTGTGCAATCTAGATGTATTAAATCATATTGCAAATTTATTAGGCTAGTTGAGATCAGAAAGAAATGTCTGAAAATAATTTATACAATATTTGAAATGAAATTTTGTGCATTTTTTTTTATTTTTAATATCTTGATAATGTGAAGATTCCAATGAGATATAAAATTGTTCAACTGATAAGAATGTAAATAAATAATTATCTCCATATATTTAGACAACAATTATTAAATTTTTATTTTATTAAAAAGGTAAATTCTAGATATGAAAAATAAAAAGATATATTAACAAGAGACGCGTTCCTACTATTAGTGTGATTGTTTGTGTTAGTTTGAAGATTTAATTAGTGCTACTAAATAGAAAACCTAATTAATATTATTTTACAAAGTGAACAAGATATCAAAGACTCGAGGAATTCTAAATAAATCTTCAAAAAAAAAAAACACTAAGACCGCAATGAAGGACCCACTTACTAATTTGTTAAAAATTACTACTTTTCTCAAGTAATCTAAGGATTAGGAATTTTTCATTTGAGTTTTAAACTTTTAAGGGCCAAAATCCAAAAACATGATACATTAACAAAGGTATACAAATATGAAAAAAATAGAGCATAGATATAACTAAAATATTCTAATATATTGAAGAATCTAATGTAAAAATCACATGTATGTAGATAAATTGAAATCAACAAAATAATTACAAATTGTTAAATTATAGGTGAAATAACTCTCAATTTTAACTATTTTTCCACCATATTACATCTATAATACTATTAATTATCATTCAAAAAATTGAGGTTGACAGTTTAATCACAAAATTTAAAGCATTAAAACTTTTTAATAAAATTAGAAAATGACAAATTATTTTTGCAACTAAAATCAACCAATTAAAAACACTCATAAAGTCAAGATACGACATATACAATAGTGATCATGTCATTCAAGTGATCAATGCAATTGATAGTTGATTGCATGAATTAAATGCTTTCACAAATATCATTTTAAAAGAGCTATGAATCAATGAGGCTACAAATAAGGGACCTCATCCCCAATGGGATTTGAACCTTGATGGCAAGAACACAAATGCAAAAACTTAACCATCACAACATGCCAATGCTAGCAAATCTAAATTAATTAATGATAATTGAAATTTATTTTAATTTCTATCACAAACTTTTATGATTTTAGACAAAGTAAACATTATAATGAGCTGAAATTGTTAACACTTTCCAAGAAAGTAACATATTATATAAACTAATTAAATTTTATATTCATGGGTATAATTAGCATTCAAAAAATTTGGTCATATTATGAAAGTAAGAGTTAAATTAATTGATTCTAAGAAGAAGAAAAAAATGTTTAGATATAATGGGAAGACAAAATTATTTTAGAAATCATTTTGTACGGGTCACATATTTATTTGTGCATAATTTATAACTATTAAACAAACTATCATGCTAACCACAATATCCCATCTTATGTTAGTAGTTGGTTCCACTAAGTGCTCATTTCATTTGTCATTGGTGTTTTAGTTAGTGTCATCCTTATACTAGCCACATCGACCAAGTCTATCAACCACTAATTGTATGGTCTTCTTAGGTGGAATGTTGGTAAAGGTTGTTGATTGTCACTTTACACTTTCCCATTATATTTTCCTGAAAATACATAAAGAGTTTTTCAAATATCTATGTTGTGAATATCATATAATCATGGAATTCCAATAGACCATAACTCTTTAATACATTATGTCAAACATTTAACTTAATTTTTGTGTTTCAATATTTCCAAGCCAATTGTAACCTTAACATCTAATTTTTTGTTGCGCCAAAATATTGACATATTAATGCCTATTACAAACTCTATAGATAAATGGATCCATGAGAGATGATTATTACATGGCCAAAATCCTAACAAGGACATTAGTGATTAGTCCAACAATCCTCCCCCCTCAGCGTCACGTGATATTAGAGTCAGGTTTGAATCCTCTCAGGTGATGTCAAGGGGAGATCGTTCGAATAATTGCCAATGTGACGCCCTTCAGATTTGGGACACGGAATAACCACCTCTTATGGAGTCGTTTATCTCTAGAATTTGTATCAGGTGTTAATAGGCCATTCTTTTGGTGCAATAGAAATTTTTTTCCAACAATTGGTATCAAATTAAGGTTCCTGAAGAAATAGTCTAATAACTGAGATAGATCCAGGATATGAACACTATGTTTGAATCTAAGAAATATTTGGATGTTATAGAATTACAAGATTGGAACATTAATGTAGTAGTGGATCTTGGATGTGAATTGAAACTTGCTCCTTCTAATATGCATAGTTATCAAGAAAAATAGAAGAAAGAATAAGAAATCATTGCCCATCTAAAGGGGTAGATTTAAGAAGGAAAGAAGACTACTTGTAGTATTGAAACAAAGCTACAAATCAAATCCAAAGAATGCACTAAGCTTGAAGAATAAGTTGTGAATTTAAGATAAGAGTTGAAAGATGAAAATAATGAATTCACAAGAACTTGAATTTTAAAGGTGGTAGTGAATTGCTCGATGAAATGCTTGGTTTTTAGAAACCTTCTAAGGACAAAGGTGGTATTATTTTTGAAAAAGGAGAAAGCTCCAAGACTCCCAGTAAAGATGAAAAGGGAAAGGAAAAGGTCAAGGATGAATGCAAGAAAAACAATCAAGATAAAAAAGGTTTCACACTAATCTAGAACAAGAAGAACTTTAGGAAGATTACCCTTGTTCAAACTAGTTACTCTTCATATTTTAATGGTAAATATTTTTCATGAAACAAGTTTGGACATAGGATGAGTGAATGTCGAAGTCAGATCATATCTCAACGATCTAATGGTCAAACTATGCTTGCAATAAGTTTGGACATAAGGCTAATGAGTGCAGAAGTAGATTAATGGGGAATGGATTTATGAATGTAAATAATGGTAGAAATGTACAATATTTCAATGGATATTGCTATGCATACAAAAAAATGGAAGCAAGGTTTTTGAGTGTAGATATAATGTTAGAGTAAATAAAAGTGGTCCACAACAAGGTCCTACATACATTACAATTATGTAGGACACATTGCTAGATTTTGTAGAGGAATTAATGAGGAGACCTATGTCTCGGTAAAGAAGATTTATGTGAATGAGGAAAAGGAAAAGATGCAAAAGACATGGGTGAAGAAATCCAATGAGAATGTGGAAGACAGGGTAAAGGATGAGTTTGTACCCCTTGGTGGTGCAATTTTTTTTCTCTAAAAACTAAATAGAAAGCATTTTCTGAGGGGAAGATTTGATTAAATATCTTGAGAACCTCCTAATGGTTTGGATGTTGGATATTTTTCAGTAGAGTGGACTATGAAGGTATTTATAGAGAATTCCAAGATTTTTTAGAGACTTGCAAGGTTTTTTGTGTTCCCAGACACAACAAAGTAGCAACTTTTTCTAGTATAACTACTTCAAATTATGAGCATTCAATACAAATCCCTACGCGTTCGATGGAACAAGATAAATTGAGTTTTTTAATTCAATTTGATCACTTGTGATCTTGCAAATTTGAGAGCTTTGGTGTGTGAAAGAAGATTTATTGTGTAATGCATTCTATTAACCCTAGCAATCAAAAGGTATTCTTTAATTTTGTACTATCAAAACTATTTATTAATTAATATGGGTACAAAAATTGTAGTAAATCCCACATTGAAGCTAGGACCTAGATAAAAGCCATATAATTTTGTGGCTACGAAGATAGATAAGGAAGAAGCATTTTTGTATATTTTGTTGGATGTTGTGTACATGAAGGATGTTAGGGCATACATTCATGCACCCTTAATGGAGATCAATCGTGTCAAATTCAATGATATATGGAAGAAATTGATGGAAGAAGATGACCTAACGACATTCAAACTAGAGTACATGCATATTTCTGAGATGTGTCTCTATATAATAAAGGAGTTTCCAGATTTCAATTTATGAAAATGCATAGATTCAGACAATTTTGAGCCAAATTCTTGGAGATATCATGCATCTTGATCAACTACACAAAATCATGAAGGATGCAATGAGGGATTTGAAAAGATTGTACTTTTTGAAAGTCTTACGATATTAAACACAATTAAGAATTATATTGTTACACATTTAACCAGTGCTAAATTAGACAAATGGGTTATGTTTGTCAAAAGTGTCATTAATTCGGGTGTCAAGTATGCGACCAAGGGTTTGGCATACACAATTTTTACTATCAGAAACATGAGGTTTCACCACCACCTTTGTTATCTACACTACACATCAAATGGTGGTCAAAGGTGAGAGGTTTGACTTGTATAATCTCGCATAGTAAAAACTATTTGACAATCTAGAGAAAATAGAGAACACCAAATACTAGTTTAAGTACAGATCACTAATAATCTATTTAGCATTCATGTTTTTGAATAAGGTTCTTGATTTCAAAAATAGGGTTTGGGATAATCCCTCCCTACTTGAAATTCAAATCAAACAAAAATTTAGGAGTTTCAATGAGAATAAAGATGCTTACAACACCCTATTTTGCAATGGTTCAAGAATCTTCAAGGAAAAATTCAAGAAAGAGAGAGAATATTCTAGGATTTGGTCCTGAAGCATATGTGGGAAATCACATTTCTAGTTAGCAAGGACCATTTTATATTTAGGTAGTTCAACAAGGATTACTTGGCTACTGGAAATTTCCCTATGAGATATTCACAGAAGAAGTTGAGAAGAATATCAATGTTTTGTTACAATTGTCAATTGATCCAAAAGAGAAAAGTTTTGAATGTAGTAACCCACCCTATTTGCATTTAATTTTTGCCCTTTTTACCTTGAATTTTTTTTTCAAACAATTTGCATGAAAAGATGATATGTTTTGAATTTTATGTTTTTGTCGTTATGATGTATTTCATCGTAACATAGCATTGACATGTATTGTAGTAAAAAACACAAGGAGAGAGAAATCAAGTAGTAATAAGAGTCTCACATGAAAGGAATATTTGTCTTTAATAGCTACAAAATTAATTCTATTATTAATCTAAAAATTCTTGTAGCAGGTAATTGAATAGAATGACAATCATTTCCTAACCTCTTTAACAGGTTTGTAGAATTTTTGCAGTTGTAGCTGCATGGAACTAGCTAAGAAAAAGAGAAAACAGAGCGAATTTTACATAAAAGAAAAAAAAAATAGAGCATGTTGAACAAGAATCAAATTCAATCTCTCATTAATCATATTCAATAATTTACAATGTGCATGATTTATACAATAAACCAATGCATGAACATAGAAAGCTAAAACCACCATTGGAAACAATAAATTATAGTGAATATGCAATCAAGAATTAAAAAAATAGTTCTCCTTTAGTCAGACTTTTGCATGAAAGGTGATCACCCTTAATTTGTGCAGTAACTGAAGGAATAGATTCAAATCACAACAATTATCTATAATTCATAGCATGCAAAGCACTAGAGTAAAGTAAAATTTAACACCAACACCCCCCTTGTATAGTCCTAAAAAGTTAGGACCCATTAATTTTGAAGCTCTAGGACCTATTAGGCCCCATTTTAGTAACCTCCTCGATTTTGGATGCGTTTGTGCTTGATTTTCCCTCTTTTATGTTCATTTTTCACCGAGCCTCTTAATACTTCTCAAACCCTGCAGAGTCTACCTCAAAATTTACCCTTCTAGGTGGTTTGACCTATACCAAGTATAGGTCAAACCAATTTCAACCTATACCTCAGGGGTTTAAATTTGGTGTGTCTCGAGCCCGATGCAAAGTATTTTCATTTTCCCATTCAGTGAGGTCGACCTTCATGAATTTAGATCCTGAAATCACTATAAAAGGAGGCCTCTTCCCCTCACTTTTCCATATCCAT
The DNA here is from genome assembly GCA_018584345.1 of Thuja plicata. Classification (NCBI taxonomy): domain Eukaryota; kingdom Viridiplantae; phylum Streptophyta; class Pinopsida; order Cupressales; family Cupressaceae; genus Thuja; species Thuja plicata. The sequence goes on from MU228299.1 coordinate 1,317,197, forward strand.
CTCTCATATACATTACACATATATGTTATCTACATGCAAGAAATCAAGTCCAAGGTGTATTCAAGAGATTTTCGGTGATTTAAAGCAAGAAAGAAAAGATTTGGCTCCAAGATTTGAAGGCTATCTTCCATCCATCCATTCCAAGACATTCTCTTATTGATTTGTGTGAATTTCTGTCTTGTGATGGATTAGTGCAGAAATTCCCAATTAAGCAAGAAGGTCCCTATTTTTTTCTTCATTTCTTTCCTTCTCCATTCAAGCATATCAAGTATACATACATCCATGATCTATGATTTGAAAAGTGTGGATCTATTGCATTGGTGAAGCTATCCTACATTCTATCAACATTCAATCAATCAAGTATACATATTTATGGATATAGCGAGTCCAGATCCATCCACAAGGGTTTTATAAGCAAGGTGAATACTTACATTTGTCTTATTTTACATGTTTAACTTATTTCATTTCAAGGTTAATTCCTATATAGGGGCTTGACCAAGGCAATCCCATTTCCCTAAATAATTTCCCCTTCTTTTGTGTGTAGGTGCAGATTTGCGGAGTTTAAGACTTGAAATTGCAAATATGGAAGTGCAGTATCAGTCATAGTCTTGAGACCCTCAAATTCATACCTACAAGGTATAGGTTGAACCACCTTCAACCTATACTTGTATAGGTCAAACTAGGTTCGACCTATTCCTATAACACTCAAATTTTCACAACAAAGAGCTCTAACTTGTAGGTTTCTGGATTCTGATCTATTTTTAGTTTCAATGCAGTCTGACATGGTTTCTACAGATCTGAAGTAGCATCCTCTAATAACCTTCAAGGTGAGTTCTTCATCATCCTTATTTATTTTTAGCACTTACTTTGATACACTAGATCTGATATTTTGTTGTTTATCATTGCATGAGTGTTTGTTTTACTTTACTTGCATATATTTCATTTCTATCATACCATTTCTACATAAATGAAAAGAGGTTCTAAATTACACATTCCTTTCCAGACTAGATCATGCATTAGAATCCCTTCATCTACTTGGGTTGTGCTAATCATTTTTATCCTCAAAGGGGTCATATTTTAGGATCCCTTTTCAATGTTCATGTGTGACTTGGTGGTCTACCATTAATCACCATTTTACCATATACATTTTGGTGAACCCATCTCTTTCATGATTTATGTTTTTTACTTGGACAATTATATCCTCTTTTTGTGATCTCTTTTGCTTCTTATCTATGTATGCATCTAGTTATCTCTTCTTTGAATGACATAGTTAGCTTTACTTTTTATACATTGTGATAGTCTCTATTTACATTGCTGGTGCGGGAGCACCATTGCATGCAAGGTCACTTGCATGCCCTTGGAAGGCTGAAAAATGGACCAATGAGACATATTGGTCTAATGATGTTATGTAAAGGTCTTAAAGGCCTAAATGGATGTAATAAAGCCTTAAAAGGCATTAGATTGTAATAGGGCATCTAAATGCTTCAATGGGCCTAAGAGATCCTAGGGGACGTAATAGGGATCCATATGTGAAAAGACAAAATTTGGTTGGGTACTAGGTATATTAGGTTTTAATAAGATAATTTAATCATTTTAATGATGTTAAAGGCTTTGGAGTGCTTTTAGAGCCATTGAGAAGGCTTAAGTAGATTTTGGAGAGAAACTACAAAGTTTAAATTTGAAATCCCATGGTTAGTTGGATAATTATATTGTAAACGCCCAAAAGGTGGTTGGTTAGGATGACCCAGAGTAGTTTAAATATGATTGTATTTGAAAAAAAAAGGTAGAGTGGGTCGTGGTATTAGGAAGGAGAAGCAATAAAATACAATTTTCTGCAAATCTTTGTTTTTGACTGACTTTTATGGTCTGAGAACAATCATTTGTTTTGTATTGTTTAAATATGGTATTGATCCATCCTTGTGTGAAGATAAAGTATTGTTTAATCACCTTTGATTTTGTTTTTGAATTAGTCAATTTCATTGAGTATATAGAAAGTTATTGCCATTTTTATGAAAATTGTTATAAACCCTCACCTAGGGTATTAAAGATGGCATTTTGATGTAGATACTTTGATTTTTTTGGTGCATGGGCCTTCATCCTAGGGGAGATGAAAGGATTTACAATTTCTTTATTTTTCCTATTGCTTTTAGGGAGTTTTTTAGAGTGTTGCACGTGAAACAATGGAAGAAAGTGACTGTTATCAGTCAATTTGCAGGTTGTGACTATCATAGGAAATACAGTCTCAGTGTGGAGGCAATAACTCTCAATCCCACCATTGTATTTTTCTCCATTTTTTATATGTTATTAAAAACCTATATTTACAAACGCTCACTGGAGCAATTGAAGAATTGATGTCCGGTTCAAAAGTTATTTATCTCTAAGTACGGGTCTATCAAACTGACAGCAAGGTGGTAGTTTTGAAATGAATTTTCTATTTTATTGCATAAAGGTATTTTGGTGAAGATTGAAGGGGTTGATGTGGTGGATTGTGAGTTTCCAGTGTTGAGAGAGATATGTTATGAATCCAATTTTGTGCGAGGCATAGGTGGTGCCCAAGGTTGGCGAGTTTTGGTGAAGGAGAAGAAATGATCTATTGATTGGTATTAGGAGGAAATAAATGAGGACAATCATAGTGAATTGATGAATGTTCATGAAAGAGTTGTCAAGGTTTGTGTGATTTTAAATTAGAGTGTTGGTATGATTAAGGTGTGGACTCTAGTGGAAGGAGAGGCTTGATTTGGTAGGGTGTTTTGCAACCTTAATTCCATGTGAGAAGTTGTATCAATTAAACTAATGGAAGAATTTGTTCTTATTGATTGGGACTTGAAGGTGATCCACTAGCCTCCACATCAATTACATCTTTGCTAAATTATTTCAATTACATTGCATCTTCCTTTCCTTTCATTCCTTTGTGTATGAATTGTTGGAATTTTATGAATATGATCATATCTTAGATCATGTGGTGAATGTTTGATGCAGAGGCTAGTGGTAAAACAAAAATCTTCTTAGGAGATATCCCTATCACCACTTTGCTTTGTAACCATACTCAAAACTTTCCCTAGATTGGATCAACAACATGGATCGACACCATGGATCAACATCATGGTTTAGAATCATGGATCACCATCATGTATCAACATCATGGATCCAACCCCCTCACCAGGCCTATCAATTGTCATTACTCCTTCATTTAACCTTCTCCTCCACTAGACTCCACATCCTAAGGTCTGCAGCCACTGAGCTGAAGCATCCATACACATTTGACAACGTGGTGTGACTGTCCCAACCACTAGTGCTTCACTTTATTTTCATAGCATCTTCCTCTTAGGATCACTCTCTATGGATCCACCACTTCTCTTTTCACAAAGTACTCTCTATACATCCCCCTTCAACATAAAATCCATTCACAAATACTACACCCCACTTGGTCTACAAACAAACTACTTCTCCACACTGTCCCTTTAGACAACAAATCTGTCCCTCCAAGATAGTCACTCACCAAATCACCAATTAAATGTGTACCCTCATGCCTAAATGCATTGGAACACTTTAACACCCCATATAATCTCTTTCCTCTACAACTGACTCCTCTAAACCCTTAAACACAACATACCATTTCATTAACCAACATAGACTTCCCATTCACTATCCTATTGTGACAGTCTAGACAGTCCTTTGGAACACTTACTCTAAAAACCCTTGCATAGTGTCCCTTGACCCCCTAACCACTTAATCACCTTAGGGACACACCCTACTAGCTTCCCAAACCCCTTACTTCACACAAATCTCTCTGACACATGCATGAAGGACGTTCTTCACAAACTGCCTTGTCACTGTCCTCTTGTGATAGAATAATAATCACCTTTCATTGCACTCCAACTCATGATCCTTGCTACATCATACTTTTCAAATCCTAGGAAAGATAATATATACCCCATCCCCATCACTTCCCAAGATGAGAGGCATTTTGAATGTACCACCTAAGAAAAACTACATTTTTAGTCTCTCGGGTTACCCGAAATCAAGGTTCTGGCAGTCTTCACCAAAATTCAGATATATTTTGCAATACTTGATCAAATTCAACCATTAAAAATAAAAAATACTCTTAACTCAACCTAATATAAACCCTCATCCACTGAATTTCAAAATACTCATGTTTATAGGGTGATAAACTACTAACAAAGTGATCGTTACAGAAGAAAATCAAGGAAATACAATGGAAACATTATTTGTATTGATTCAAATATTAAAAACTCTCATTACCCAACCACCATGCTATTATCTCATCCTTTTACACCATAAATAGGTCTCTTGTAGACCCAAAAGACTGACCAACTACCACATAACTTCCCACAAACCGACTAGAAACCGACTGCAACTGTCACAAAGCCAACTGTCCAAGGGTAGACCAGGTCTTTTCGACTTACAAGTTTATTACAAAGTGTTATAGGATTTTATCAAGTTGAAAAATAAGTTTTCAACTTGACAACTACATACCTCTAAGCCCCTCTACGTGGTGCTTCTCTTCAAACATCAATACTTAGCCTATCTCCTATAAACTTGCATATTTTAGCCCTTAAGGATCTAAGACCAATTTAGGCACCATTTCATCCTACTGCCCTTACTACATTGTTCTTATGACCATTCGAGTTATATTACATATTATTCATTCCATCAAACCTATTAAAGACTACCAAATCCCTTTCCCATTACATGTTGACCCTTATAGGGTTATGCCTTATCATGGAAAATTTACATTATAGTGACTTCATTACAATTCATAGGCACTAATGGCCCAAATTACAATATTTTGACACCTTCTAGGTCCTTGTAGTCTTCCTTTGTCTTCAAATCCTCTTGAATCTACATCAGGGCTTCATGGTGACCCACTAGGATCTAAGTTCTCTTCAATATGCTGTTAGAGTAATAGTCTATCGGGTTATTAATTAAATCATTATGATCTAATTAATAACTCACCTATTCACTCTAGTTTGCTTTAGCTAACCTTAGGGTTTCCCTTTTAGGGTTTCGTTATTCCTTTTATAAGGATTCACCTCTTAGTTTTCATTAAGGAGATCGAGATTGTATTGTATTCATTATTAGTTGATAATATAGAAGCTCTTTTCTGTCAACATGGATATCTCGTCTCTGGCTTTTTGGCCGCCATAGCTTCTTCTCTCTTCTTCTATCTTTGCTTCTACTCTGTGACAGTCTTGCATGCAGGTGTTCTTGGGTGGATTTGTTTTTCTCAAATCTAACATGGTATCAGAGCTCGCTTGCTGCTCACTGTTCGTGTTTTGTTGAAGCACACCAGACACAGAGGGTTTCAGAGTCTTTTCTGGAATTTTTTATTGGTTCTGGGGGGTCTTTATTTTTTGGAGCACTTTGGATCAAAACCGACCTCACGGTTGCGTCCAGAAGGCCCAAAAACCCCAGAATCCATATAAGGCACGTCCGATTTGGACACCGGGGCGTCTGGGTGAAATTTCTTGGCCTTCTAGGGCTGTACGGGCACGATTTTCGAGAAATTTTCAAAAAAAAACAAACCATTTTTAATGGTTTTTGAGCGCCGGCAGTGTTTTTTGAAAGGCGCCACCGCAGGGCCGCCACCGCACCACTGGGGCTCAGCCACCGCCGGTAGCGCCTCCCACTGGCCTGCGCACTCCGCCCTCCTCCGGCGCCCCCATTCCGCGGCCCCCGCGGCCCTCTGCGGCCCCCGCCACCCAGCGTCCTACGTGGCCCCCGCCGGCCCGCGCCGCTCCGCCCGGCGCCCACTGACCCCGCTCCGCCCGGGCTGTTTAAGCCCCCGCGAGCCCTTTTGCACAGCGGCTGGTCCTATGAGGGACCAGGGGCTTCGGCCCAGCCCCCTGAGTGCGCCATGCGCCTGGGGGCCCACTTTTTTTCTAGCCCTAGGGGCTTAAAATTTTTTTTTGAGGCCTTTCTGACCCCCCGGGACTGTTTTCGCTCTATCTTGAGCATCCGGGGGTCTTTTTCTGACTTCCATATACCTTCGGAAAGCTCTTTTCGAGAAATTTCCGATGATGGTGGTTAGGGTTTTGGGTTCTGATGTTTTGATAGTGTTTTTCTCTGTCAAAGTTTGATGTTTGTTTTTGCCTTTCGAGAGTCATATCTGACTCATCCGGACTCCGTTTTTGGCAAATCAGATATCGTCGGAAAGATGGTTCAGTGAACTATTCAGCTGCAGGGGTCTTTTTTCCAGATTTTTCTCTAGGTTTTCTCTCCTCTGAGTTTGGCAATTTTTGCACTCTGGTGGATAGCTTGGGTCTAGAGGTCCTGGGATCTCTTCTTCTGATATTCTAGCTCACTCTTCTTTCTGACTTCTGAGCTTGTATGCTTCTTCTGATGCATCTTTATTCTGTAAACACACTGAGATAAAGTGCCTTCTTCTATATATCTAGGATCTTGTACACCTTGTATGGTTTTTGTACTTGCACTCTGTTATAAAGTGCCATGGGGGGTTATGATGATTATGCTATTTTAGGCGCATCCACCTTTGTCAAGTGAGTGTACCTTCTATGACATTAGCCCATGCCGTGTGTCAGTGACATCACCCTTTATCCTGTGTTTGTACTTCTGTTGCACTGTTGGTGTTCCTGGTTCTTCTTCTGCAGATGTTTTTGGTATTGCATTTCAATGTTCCTGTCACCTCTCCCTGTTCAGCATTATGGGGGGGTTCACCTGTTGGTTCTATTGCTTCCTGGTTTGATTGATCAGCTCTTCAAACATTGTCTTCTCTACCTAGTCATGCACTTTAGTGGGGGTTCCAGCAATCTCTTCTGACAGAGTTTTCAGTTCCATGCTTCGGAGATGCTTCTTGCTCATTCTTGTTCCTCTCTCTGGGACTTTCCCTAGATTGAAGGCTTAGTTTCCTTCATCTATTTTATTTTCTTGTACTTGGGTACTTGATCAGGCCTTGTTGTCGGGACCCATCTTTCCTACTTTCTGCAGTAGTTTCCTAGGTTTTGCTTCTCCCTAAGCTTATCTTAGGGGGGGTGTTAGAGTAATAGTCTATCAGGTTATTAATTAAATCATTATGATCTAATTACTAACTCACCTATTCACTCTAGTTTGCTTTAGCTAACCTTAGGGTTTCTCTTTTAGGGTTTCGTGATTCCTTTTATAAGGATTCACCTCTTAGTTTTCATTAAGGAGATCGAGATTGTATTGTATTCATTATTAGTTGATAATATAGAAGCTCTTTTCTGTCAACATGGATATCTCATCTCTGACTTTTTGGCCGCCATAGCTTCTTCTCTCTTCTTCTGTCTTTGCTTCTACTCTGTGACAGTCTTGCATGCAGGTGTTCTTGGGTGGATTTGTTTTTATCAAATCTAACATATGCTCCCAAACTTTAAAGATTTTCCAAGTCCTCTTGTAACACCTATAAAAAAATATGTTAGAGAAAGAAAAAAAATATACCTCATTTTAACTTTAGGCTTGTATAGGTCTTCATGCTTGACCCTGCTACTTCATGCTTGCTCCATCTTCCTTGTATCCTTCATCTTTATCTTGGGTTTGCCCTTTCTTGGTAATGTAACTCCTCCTTGTACTTTACTACTTCTTAGTAACCATCTCATCATGCTCGTCATCAGTAGGATTGCTCCACACACCTGCAACCCAAATTCCCTCATTACACAAAGGCAATTGCATGGAGACAAGAAGATCCTAAAGAGAGAGTTAGAATCCTTTTCAATTAGGATGGGTGAAGAAATGGAATCAAGGAAGGTTGCAGAAGAAGGAAGGAAAGTTGCAGAGGTAACCATAAAAGCTAAAGTAGATGAGATTTTAAAAATTGAACAAGAAGTTGGTACATTGCATGAACATCTACATGAGACAAATGAAGAAAACCAAGAATCCCTAAGGCAGAATGAAAATATGAGTTAAGAAAATGAGAAAATGAAAGATAAGTTGAAGACAAAAAATGATTTACTCAAGAAGTTTAATGAAATTTGTGCAAAAATTGATGAACAATTCAAGAATTAGAGAATGCATGGTCTTGGATACACAAGTTATGAAGTTGGAGAATCCTCTGGAATCAAGAAGGACATGCGAGATGAGAAAACCTCACCAAAGGTAACTCTAAGGAAATTTGGTAAGAGATCTTATAAACTACCTTGTTTCAATTGTCATGAGGTTGGGCATACTACTATTATTTGCAAGACAAATTTCAGATCTATTATTCCAAGTTTTAGATCTAATGTTAAACCAAGTATTTTTTATGGTTATTGTTACAATTTGAAAAAATATGGTCATAGAGCTAATGAGTGCAAGACAAGGATGAACAATAAATGGTCACAATCAACCAATCAAGTCCCTATTAGAATGAGAACTGGTGGAATGTTACATGCTCACATTGGCACAACTATGGCCACACAATAATTAATTGCAGATTGAGGACAAATAGAGGCATATGCAAGACCTTGGAGATCAACATGTATGGCATGTTTTTATGGTCACAAGATGGGAAACATTGCAAGGTTTGTAGAGCAAGGAAAAATAAGGTGCACCAACTGGTTAATTAGCTAGATAAGCAAAAGGGAAGGCAAATTGTGAAATATGAAGAGACCATGAATCAAATGAGGAAGATTTGGACAAAGAAGAGTAAAGACAAACCATCTAAAGAAACCACACGTTCACCAGGTATGGAAAATTCTTCATCTAACTAAGTCATCATTGACTTAGGGGGATCAAGCATTTTTGAATCTATTGAATACCCCCTAGATTCATGTGTAGTAAGTTATATTTGCATATTTAGATGCATATGGTTATTTTGATTTACGGTATGAAGTTTTTGTTTAACTGCATGAAGAATTGGTTGACCGCTAACAATATTTTAGAAGATATATGATGTTATGTTAGCAATCGGTGATGAAATTAATGTTGTAGAGTGAAGGTAGATAAAAGGTAATGTTTAGGTCTTATTGTGCATCTAAGCATTCAAAGAGAAGACATAGAGAAACAAAAGTGAAGATTGAGAAATTTGACAAATTCAAGATGATTGATTGAAGATTTTGTTGTGATTGTGTGAAGGAAACAACAAGGGTTTGAAGTTTCATTGAGCGATGGTTATCAAAGATATTTATTTGATCTTCTGAGATTGAATTTTTCATTTTCAAGATGGATACACAGATCATTGTGGAGATTATTGAGAGACATAGGCTAAAATTTAAGAAACATCCATTCAAATCAATCAAAGATGACCCAAAGGGTTCTCTATCAAGTGTTCCCTATGGTATGATGCAGATTGAAGATGTGTGATCATTCATTCATTGTAAGTTTGAAGATATAGGTGAATCTCATATTCATTCACTATATGAAAAGTTGTGTAGTGATATGGTATTGAAGGATGAACACCAAGTGGTTGTAGGCAAAGGTTTCGCTCATGCGATCAATTTCCTTGATGAGTTTGAAGAATATAAAGTTAGATATGTGTTGAACTAAGTGCATGACCAATTTATGTGGCTTGACCATCCACACAAAATTACTAAGGAGGCCATAAATGAAGTGACAGGTTTCTGTATAACCGGTGAAGTACCGGTACTTAGGTCAATCTCATCTAATGTAGTCACAAAGTTAACTAAATCAAAGTGGGATAATAGGGAGATGGAAATAAATGATATCCCTGATCTGAATGTGAGATTTGCATCTATGGTGATCGGATATAAAGTTTTTTACTCTAGTAAAATAAACATTGTGCCCACTGCTGCAATCCACGTTGCATATAGAATGGTGATTGAAGATGCAGAGTATGACTTATGTGCTACGATGAGAGATTTGTTATTTCTAAACATGGAGAATACCAGAAAGGATAGAAGGAAAGTGTTTAAACTTAGCTAATTGATTATGGATTGTTCTTTTACTTTTAGAATTTATTTCCTAGTGTTAGTCATATAAATTGGATAGAAGGTACTCTAGTTGTGGTCTAATTGAAAAATTGTAATAGATTATTGAGTAATGGTTTTAATGAGAAAGTTTCATTGGCAAGTGGATCATTTAGGTGTGTTTAGGAACATATTAGGGTTTTCATTTATGGAAACACATCACTTATGAATGATCGCTTGGAGTGAAACATAGTTTTGGAGTTAAGGCTTGTAACAATGACTAAGTCCAAAGCAGTTTGTAGGGTACATGAGTACAATTTTGGGAAGTGAACACTATATATGATGAATGAAGACATGTGAGATTAGAGGAAGCTATTTTTGGGTATGCTAGACCTTTAGTTAAGGTTGCTTGAGTTTTGTAGTCCAGGGATGAAAGATACAGATGTTTGAAGTCATGCGAAGACAGTGATACATCGAGACAAAGAAATTGAATGGTCATGATGATTGAGGGAGTACAATGTGGAATCCAAACATGCTATGTTGGATTTGGATTGTGTATTACCTATATTTTGGTAGCGTATGATTGCTGACTTTCTACTTAATTTTTGTATAAGTGTTGGTTCCATTTTGGGATGTATTTGGGAGTCGACTGGGTGTGTGTGTGTGTGTGTGTGTGTGTGTGTGTGTATATATATATATATATATATATGAAGAGATTTTAGAAGAAAAGAATGGATGTTGTGCAAATAGATGAATGGATTCATTGTGATTTTAGAATCAGACAGATGGTGATGCAAGCTAAAACTGGAACTACTTAAGCATAGTAGATTCTTGTTTATGTTCATTTTGATAAAACATTGTAACAAAGACATATTTATGATTGTATGAGCAGTGAGATTAGTGTATACCTTTAACAAGGTTTTTGTATTCCTTTAACAGGGAAATGTACTAATGTAATATTAAGATCCTAATAGGGAGAGGTCTTCTAACAGGGACATAATAATTTTATTTGATATTTGTGGGTACCATCCCCACCAGGTTTTCCCTTGGCAAGGGTTTCCTCAAGAACAAATTCATGGTGTTATGAGTTGTGTTCTTTGTTTATGTTCTTTTCATTTTAGCAATTATCTGGTTAAGTTGGAATTTTATAAGTTTAAGTTTAAAGTGATGTAATACCGATTCACCCACCCCCCCTTAGTATTGCTTAATCCTAACAATTGGTATAAGAGCTATTGGCCCTTGGAGAGAAAGTATAACAACTTAAGGAGATCGAGATGGATTCTGAAAGTTTGGAAGTAAACTTTGAAGCAAAACATGAAGACCTTGATAAGGCTAAAGAAGAAAATGGTGACTTGAAATTAAAATTGAGAAGAGTATAAGGTTTCATCAAGAAGCTGAAGGAACAACTTGAACTATCCAAGAGTTAGAGAAAATATATTATGGACAAGATAAAAGAGGATTTAGATAGTGATACATCAGATCAGATAAAATATCTAGAATAAGAGAAATATACTTTGAAGCCTGATCTTGAAACTACTTCTTTTAAAATGGCTAAAGAGATTCAATAGGTAAAGGATGAAAGAAAAAAAATTGAAGAAAACTTAAAAGGTACTAATATTCAAATGGGACAAATGTAGATTAAACTTGATGACTATAAGAACAAATATCTAGAATTAGAGAAATGCAATCAGATCATAAAGGGAGAACTTGTTGAGGCTAAGAAAGATTTTAAAAAACTTCATATGAGTAGTTATAAGACTGATGAGTAGAGAGATAAATAGAAACCTAAAGGAGACATGATTGGAGTTGGCTTTAATGAATCTGAAAGTTCAAAGACTCAGGAAGAAAAATATGAAGTGAAGATTGATGAAGAAAGACCTACTCATGAAGAACCTAGAGAGAAGAGCAGACCTTTTTGAGGTAGATGTTTTGGATGCAACAAGATTGGACACATGAAGAGAGACTGCAGAGGTAAAATTCCTTACAAACCCTTTTCTGGCTATTCTTTCAATTGCCATGCATATGGACACAAGAAGACATAATGCAAGAAACCTGATCAATCAAGAACCAAGAAAGATTACATTAGAGAAGGAAAAATAGCTAAGATCACATGTTACAAATGCAATAACTTTGGGAACATTGCAAAGTATTGTAAGTTACAAATTAATCAGAACAAACCACCTCCTACATGCTACAAATGTAATAATCCAGGGCACATAGTGAATTTTTGAACATACAATAGAACTAAGAACATAAGTTGACCTCCACCTAGTGTTGTAAATAAGAATATTGGCGATACTGGTAAGAGTACTACAGATTGCATGGATGAATTCAACAATCATATCATGAAATCAGGATATATGAATAATGATCATAAGGTATGAAAGGTAAAGGAACAAAGTGAGGAAAAGGTTTAGGGAGAGTCAATAGATGCTACTGAGTCTTCGCCTGATGTTAACATTGCTACATCAACCTAGATGGCAAAGAGTGGCCTTAGGGGGAGTATTGGAAAGAAACATCAGAAATCTATCCAGCCCCTGATTATGAAGATTAAGTTATTGCGAGCTTAGGGAGAGTATGTATAAATTTTATGGAACATATATCTATGATCGCATAGCTTTATAGTCTATATCTTGTGATTTCCAGATTGTTAGTTGACTGGATCATTTGTAGAAATGAGTTTATGGGGAACTATGTCATTTCTTTACATAGCTAAGTATAAGGAAAAACAAAGAACTTATATAATCATCAATCAAAGAGAAGAGTTAAATAAGAACAGATATTTGAGAAAGAAGATCAAAGAAGCCAGAGCATTGAGTGATTGGACGAAGCAAAAATTCACAGAACCAACAATTTAAAGGTATTTGTATCCATATTCATGAATATGGATACACCAATGACATTTGATGTTGTTAAGAGACCTAGATACAAATTTAAGAGACATCCTTGCAAATCCACTGAGGATGATCCAGAAGGCGCACTTTCTCAAATGCCCTATGAAGCTCTTCACATAGAGGATATCAGGGCTTATATCCATTACAAATATGAATCCTTAGGAGATTTTGAGATCTTAAAGGAAATGAAGGATATGATTAAAGAGGACAAAAAGTAGAAGGATGAGTTTTCTAATATTGAGAATCTTAGCATAATGCAAATGACAAAATTATATGAGTTTGACGAAGAAGAATGGTTCAATTTTTTTTGAGTAGAGTACACGAACAATTCATTTGGAATGGTGAGCTTCTTTAGAATAGTGAGCTTCCTATCAATATTTGTAGTGAGTTGGTCCATGACATTACTGGTCTGGATAACTCTATAGTCATCCCTATTGCAGAGAAGATCACTAAGAAGGTAGAAACCCTAACCACTCAAAATGGGATAAGCAGGCAATGATAGTGGTTGACATCTTCTAGGAAGATGTTAGACTAGTTGTGTCAATTATTGGATACAAACTTCGTAATAGCATCCGAACTAGCTGAGTTTCTACCAGTGTTATATTGATGACATATAAGATGGTAACGGAGAATGTCAAGTATAACCTATGCAAAGTTATTGCACAAAAATTCATGGAGAATGTGAAACAAATAAAGAGAGATAGGACTAAGGCATTCAGAACTAGATCACTTTTGATACACATGTATATACACATTGTGCACAAGTTTCTGGGTATGCATGCTAAAGCTTGGAAAGATAATGAACCCACTAGTCTACAAGTATGAAATAGATACAAAAGACAAAATAGCACATGGGTAGATGGTGAAATATTTTTAATGATAAAAATCCTACAAAGAGAGATTAAATAGAGAATGAGGATGCCAGAGGAAATGGTATAAAAGTACAAGGAGACAATCTATTTCATGGTTGAAACTGATTGTATTTTTTTTGAGGTAGTTGACCCGAGGATGAAGCGATGTTACCCTATGGGGTATGAAGTGAGTAAATAATTATTAACTATGCAAGTTGAGCATGTACTATCTTCAGAGTTAGATTCATAAGAGGAAACATGGGGTACATATGAGGAGAAATCCTCTAAGATTAGAGAAGAAAAGACAAGGACAGGCAGGAGAAAGAAAATTGAAAATGTTGTAGATACTCTAGTAGGTAAAGCTGGCATTACTAAAAAATATATGAAAGAGATAAGAAGGAAGATGACTGAAAGAGTATCTAGAGTGGCGAGCTCTGCCCCTGCAGCTCTTCCACCTCTAGACACTGAGAAAAATTCTAGTCCACCCTCTACTATGGTAGAAGTACTTATGGAGACATTGTAGACTATGAATGTTGCAAAAACCCCTACGAAGAGAAGAAGATCCTCTAAAAAAAGTTCCCCACCCAAGAAACAAAGGACAAATAAACAAAAGAAATTAGATGTAGAAAAGGAAGAAGAGAAGGTTGCACAAGAAAAGGCAGAACAAAAATACTTAGCAAAGAAGTTAGAGGAAGTATGAAAGTCTATTTCATGGGACTTGGGAACATTGGGAAAAACAATGTCTGAAGAAAAGAGTTGTGTGACAGATGGAAGGAAGTTATACAATTACTGTATAAACCCTATCAGACACCTTAAGAACCTTGAGGCCCTAATAGAAAATGACAAACAAACTCTAGATAAGATGATGCATAGTTGTGAGACCTCCTCACACACTATATTAGAGTTATACAAAGAAGTTTCCAAACTATTGACAAGTTGAGTGTGTTGGATATAGAGAAAGGGAGAGTTATGGGAAGGTTTGGTATGTTGAAGAGTTTGATTACTCCTAAGCTATCAATTCTTGAGATACACCTTTCAGACATGGAGAAGACAACAAAGGCTCTCATTGGGTACATGCCTAATGAGTTAAAGGGATTAGATACATCTTATTTTTCATTGAATAGGATGATCCATGTAAGTTAAATATTGGTAAATACTTGGACCGAGGAAGTAAATATCTTGGAAAGCTCTTTCCAAGATGTGCTTAAGATGTCTAAATTTTTGGTAAGCAGTTGTAAAATTTTGTTATGTATTCTACATTTTTGTATACCTTTTCCATTGATGTCAAAGGGGGAGAGGTAAAGATATAAAAAAATTTAGAGAGGAAAGATAGAGAAGATAATTTGGAATAGTAAATATGTAAAGGAGATAAAGAAGAATATTGTATTTACTTAGTCATAGCTTTGGTATTGCCACTTAGTCATTTTTCACTAAGTGTTGCCATCAATGCCAAAGGGAGAGATTATTGGCAAGTGGCTCATTTAGGAGTGTTTAGGAACATATTAGGGCTGTCATTTATGGCAACACATTAGTTATGAATGATCGCTTGGAGTGAAACATAGTTTTGGAGTTAAGCCTTGTAAAAATGACTCAGTCCAGAAAGTAGTTTACATGGTACAAGAGTACAGTTTTGGGCAGTGAACATTGTATATGATGAATGAAGACATGAAAGCTTAGAGGAAGCTATTTTGGGGTATTCTATACCTTCAGTTAAGATTTCTTGAGTTTTTGATTTTAGAGATGAAAGATACAAATGTTTGAAGTCATTCGAAGACAGTGATTCAGTGAGATAGAGTAGTTGAATGGTTGCAATGATTGAGGGAGTATAATGTGGAATCTAAACATGCTATGTTGGATTTGGATTGTGTATTACCTATATTTTGGTAGTGTATGTGATAATCCATAAAGGATCATAATTTGTCATTAGTATATAAGTAGACAGTTTTGGTCGGTCGGTCATGATCACCAAGCGACAACACTAACCGAGCGTAGTGATCACCAAAATATTTTGAACACTAAGAAATAGAACAATCAACCGAGCACCAGTCTACAAAGACATCACCAAACACCAATCTACACTGAGAGACATCATTTCACTGGGAATAGTAGATCTCACCTACATGTAAGCTAAAGCACTTTATTATTTAATACAACTTTTTTCTTAGTTGGATAACCATTTTTTGTGGATCAAGATAAGTGTTAATTGTGGATGTAATTAGTTAATTGATTGTATTCATGCAAACTAGGAGATCAAGGTCAAGTTTTAAATCTTTGATCTTAGAGTTTTTCAAGAAAAGCGTGAAACCTAATTAGGTCAAATCTTTTGTATATAGATGTAATAATTAATCAAGAATGAAATGATTGTAGCCGCCAAGGATATCTATGGATAAGATAGATAGTTTCATGCATAAGGATAGATAAAGGATAATTTATTTTATAAATAACTACATACAAGGCTACCGAGAAGAACAAAGGTATTATCCATCACAAAAAGGTGATATATTTTGTGTACTTAATGGATCTGTAATCAACAATTTGAGATTGCTGCAATCAGGTCATATATTTTGTTACTCTCTAACAATTGTAGAAAACAACAAAATCCTTTCATAAGGTGGACTTAATAGTATTTTTTTAAATCTCTTAACTAAGTGCACACATACATTGTGTTGCTAAAATCTCTTTACCAAGTAGACTTAACAAGTCTGACATGTTACTCCTAACAGAGTAAGATCATCAGAAGTGATCACAACTTGTAGCCCTAACAGGCACCTTCTATTCTATAGATATTGAAGCTTTGTGGGTTTCATCCCCACCATAGTTTTTACCTTCTAACAAGGTTTTCTATGTGATCAAATACTTGTGTCGTATGTAAATGAGTTTCATGATTGTTTCAATGTTTGTTTACATGCATTTACATTTTTGCTATGATATTTCATGCATGAAGTAGAAAAGATACAGTGGTCAGTTTTGCAAGTAATGAGTACTAAGGTTTAATTTGTAAAAGTTTTTAAGGGTACTGATTCACCCCTCCTCTCTCACTACTCACCCTTCCATTATTCCAACAATTGGTATCAGAGCTAGTTCTCTTATTTTGAAAAGTTTAATCACTTGAGAGAAAATATCTTACAATGGAAAGGTATAAGCTTGATAAAAACATTGAGAATCAGAAGTCGCAAATACATATTTTCTTTGAGCAATACAAAGAGGCAAGAAATAAACTGAAAGAGTTATTGGCTGAAAGCAAAGTCATGGCATCTCACTATAATGAAACTGACTATCATGAAGAAGAGATACCTGACCTATTTGATCATCTGGATCTCGATCTAGTAGTATATCTAACACATCTAAAGGAACCATTGCAGATCTAAATGAAATCAATCAACATTTGACTGAACAAGTGAAAGTACTATAGATCGGTCAAGAGAAACAAATGGTAAGCATGATTGATGTTATAAGTAATCCAAGACAAGATGAACAAGAAATAACTTTGGCTATTGATGACAGGAGAAATATTACTGAAAAGTTGCAAGAGAAAGAATCTGAGATATAGAGACTTACTGAACATCACCTTGAGATCACCAATCAAATACTTCTTATGAGTCATGAGGTCAACCGAGTGAACATGGAACTTGCTGGAAAATTGGAAGTTATTGGTGAACTAAAAGAAGAAAATGAGAAACTGAAGCATGAAGTGAAGATTCAATAACAACATAATGATATGTTCAAGAAAGATGAAGACAATACAAAAAGAATGGATGAATTTCTGAATGGACAAAAAAGAATCAACAACAATACTAGTTTAGGGTATACCGAGCATGAAGAATCATCAAACTAAGTTGATCAAAGTAATGTATACACAAATCCAAGACCAAAGAAGCATTCATGTAATCACTGTGGAAAACCAGGCCACACATCAAATGTTTGCAAGAGAAAAGCAAAAGGTATTCCTAAAACTACTTCTACATTAATAGGTAATTATTATAACTAACACAAGCATGGAAACAAAGCACATGAATGCAAATCTAAGATGAACAAAACAAAGAAGAAATATTACATGGAAATACATTGTCCTACTTGCAACATGCATGGCCATACATTTCATGAATGCAGGAAAAAGATAAAGCAAGTCATGAAACCAAAAGAACAAGAAAATACATATCAACCAAGAAGAGTCGGTAATACACATGTTTGGGATTACAACACTTGGGTAAATTGTACACCGTGTGGTAGATATGGAAATATAGTTGCTAACTATATAAGGAAATGGATAAGAACTAGAAACTGCACTAACCTTGGAATGACATGCTTACACTGTCATAAGGTCAGTCACTTAAGTAAGGACTGCAGAGACTGAGTGACAGAGTCAAGCACTTTTGTGAATGGAAATAATATTGAAGACATCATAAGAATAAGAAATCAAATGTGGAGGAAAGATTCAAATAATGATAATGTTGGACAATCCCTATAGTTGGTGACACCTCATCCAATGGATCAGGGGATTCCACCACCCCCACCTAAGCAATACAAGTAAGTATGGAACTACACTCTATGAAGCTGTATTTTACATCAATTCCTATATTCATTGAGAATATGCAAAATTATCATGAATTAAGATACACTATGGTATTGCATGTTATGTTTTGTGAATCTAGTCTGGTTGGTCAATATGAACCAAGCATAAGCTACACATCGGTGAACATATGAAAGACAACCAAGTTGACACCATGTACGAAGCATTGTATACTCACCGAGCTGAAGACTTTGGTGTGTTGACCAAGCATCTTTGTTTCATCGACTGAGTGGTAGGTGAAGCATTTCATGTATCACTTAGGGCACTTTTCTATAAAAGGGAAACATGAACTCATTCGTTCACCCAACGTTAAAAAACAAATTGCAGAGCAATTTGGAGTGATTCAGAGTGATTACATTGCAGAGTGATTCACAACACTTTCAAAGCTACTCCAACAAATTTCAAGCATTCACAATAAACATCTAGTGAGTATCTAGACTCACCGAGTTAACAGGTTATTTGGAAAGAATCCCTAAATTAACGAAGAATGGAAACCACTTCAAAAACCTCAAAGATCAAGATGGGAAAGGATGAGAAGGTCATTTTGATAAATAAATCAACCTATGAGGAACCTAACTACAAGTTTTTCCCTGAGGTTTCTGCTTAACCCAACAATAAAGGAGCATTTTTGAGTATCCCACCTAGGGTTTTACTGGTTGAAGACATCCATGCATACATTCACTATAAAGTTGAAAAGATTGGAGAATTTGAGCTTGAGGAAGCTTATCATAAGATATGCAAGGATGGTATCCTGAGGGTGGGTACAAGCACATTGAAGTGAAAGGGTTAACCAATGCCCTACTGTTCCCAAAATATTTCAAAACAGAATGGATTCACATTGTGCTTAGCCGAGTGCATGATAGAAAGATGTGGTTAGATGAACCCAATCCAATCACAAATGATGTGATTCATGCAGTGACTGAATACCCTATAACCAAGAAAGAAAAATCCCTAAGACACCCTGGACGCGCTGAGATTGAAAAGTTAACTGGAGCCAAGTGGGATGACAGAGGTCTAAAAATTAATTAAATCACCGAACCTAAAATGAAATTTGATGCATATGTGATTGGATATAAAATATTTCAAGCCAGTAGATTGAATAATGTTTCTTATGGAGCAGTCAACACTGCATACAAAATAGTGAAGAAGGGACTGCAACTTGATCTAGCCGAGTTGCTACTGAAACAACTTGAAGAGAACATGAGAACAATTAGATCAACCTGATCTAATACATGTAAGTTTGGTTCCCTAATAATGTGCACATTCTTTTACTTACATAATTTCTTTCCTTCCATCGATAATGTCACTTGGGACACCAACCGACCTATCAGAACATAGATTAGTGATTACATTAAATCACTAGGAGATGATTTCACACCTCTATTGGCTGCCTAATTTACATCATTCAAGAATAGGATGCAGAAGAGGATGAAAATCCCTACCCAGTTAGTTGAACAATACAAGGATGAAATATGTTTTGTGGTTGGCACTGAAACAACACTCATCAAACCGGCCAACCCAAGAACAACATGGTTACCACCATTAGACTATGAAGTTGACATAGATTTGGCTACAAGAGCTATTGAAGCCCTTCTGAATGAACCAGTTGAAAAATATTTAAGTAGATTTGGCACATATGAGGAAGCCAAGTCAAGAATTAAGATTGGTTTAGAATTCAAGAAAATAGGAAGGAAGAAAACACGAATGGTGAATTCACTTTGGAAGAAATTTTTGATAATTGATGAAGAGTTGGAACAATCAGTAGACATCATTGAGGAACAGACAACCGTCGGTGAAAGTAAAGAGTTAAGCGATTCATAGTCTACAGAATTAGATGCAGAGCCACCACAGAGCAAGAAAACAAAATTTATTGAAGTAACCACTACATCAAGAACAAGGAGCAAAACAACAAAGGTAGACTCACCACCCTTAAAGAAAGGCACTATAAGAACATATCAGAAAAGACAACTCAAAGCCTCAACAAAGAAACCAACACCAAGACAACGAAACAAATATGTAAGAGGAAGATAATATAAGGATGATACCAAAGAAGATGAAATAGAACAAAATAAAATCCGATCAGAAAAGGCAAATATACCATAGACAATTGATGAAGTTGCAGAGTCAATCATCAACATAGGCAGTCTAGTACATCATAAGATTAGACAATCGGGAACTCTGTCTATCAAGGATCAGGACAAAATAGAAGAGGCCATCATTAAGATGATAATTGCTTACAAATATGTACCTATACAATTTGGAAATCATATTACATAGGATCTACAAGACAAGATATCAGCTAGATGGACATATGCATTGCACACGAAGAAACAAATTAGAGAGAGATCCCTAGTTATATTCATGCCCAATTCCACAGTTGCAGAAATTGACTCAACAATGAAGGAGTATGCCAAGAAATTTTCTGCAAAATCCAGAGGATACAAAGTATTGCAGAATAAGTTAGAAGATATTGACATAGAGAGCAATAAGATTTGGACTCAAATCTTTAATTCACCTGAGTAGGTACTGGCTCTAATCGATACTCCTCACACCATGGAGAAGGAGGCCACATTGAGCCCTGAGCACATATTCATCAACGAAACTAAGGACGTCAATCATATTGACTTAACCACAGAAGAAAGTAAAGTCATGGATGATATTCCTGATATATTGAAATAATTAGGGGAAACACTAGTCATAACTATACAAGATATCACTCATGGTGATCCTGATGATGATACCAAGGCTGATGAAGATGTCACTAATTCCACCAAGCCAAAAAATGAACAGGACACTACTAATGTTAGACAAGCACTTGTACCAGGTAATAATGCCTTACTTGATGCAAGCAATCAACATAATGACTGAATCACAACAAACACCACCCGAGACAGAAGCAAAAATACCAATGGACAAAGGTAATGAACACGCGGAGAAGACATACCAGAGGAGAGCACAAACCAAGTGATGCACCTGCTGAGAACACTGGAGTGGAAAATAAGGCTGCAGGTCAAGAAAAAGTTGAAGTGGAGATGTCTACAACCAACCAACAGGTATAGACCAAGCACCCTAGCCAAGGCACCACACCTCCCAATCAATCAATGACAAAAATCGAGCAAGAAAAGGCTCTTGCTATAGTACCTCATTCCCCTGCTTCAAGCAACATTTATAAGAAGAAGAAGAAGAAGAAATGAAGAAAATCCCCCATCACACTTGATGCGATCATAGACATACCCAACTATGATCCAAAAACACTTGATCCCGAGTCCCTAACAAGATATGGGGAGCTATGGAAAAGAAAAAGCACTATAGGACAAGCTCTGAAAGGAACATAGAAATTCACAAGTCCCAGAAACAACAAAGGAGATTCTATTACAAGTAGTGCCTGACACCAAGATTGATCAAAATGCACCCATTATTGATCAAATTGTAGTTCTGACCAAGGCAATCACAACATAGAATGTAGACGCCAAGAAGTTCATTGAGGAACGGGCATAAGAGAAGTGTCAATACAAAATCACAGAGAAAATCAGCCAAGAAGTGGCAGAGAATAAGGTAAAAATTTATGAATTAGTAGCTACATTAGAACCTGTTATTTCAGAAGCAGTTACCTTAGTTCAAAAGTTGTGCACTCTAGAGAACTTCACTACCGAGCATAATAAACAGATAGCTAAGATAGATGAAAATATAAAAAACTAGTGCGCTAAGTCTATTGACCGAGCCAAATGCATTCCAACTAAATTATGAAAAGATTGTTGAATCTAAATAGTTAAGACTTGAAATAAAAAATCCAGAAAGAAAAATCAGAGATGAAGTAACCGAGCTACAGGCCATGTTACTACCGAATCTCACATTATTATTAACAAACATTACTATGACAAAGATTCTAATTGCCACCCTAGAGATGTCAGTAACAGAATGCATATATGACATGCACGCTCAAATCACTTTAGAGAAAATCACCCTAGAGAACTTAAAGGATAAATGGGACAAGTTGATGGCAATCATTAAAAAATCTCATTCACACATATTTGACAAGCTGTAAGTTCTACATCTTTGTCATTACTTTCAAAAAAAGGGGGAAACATGTATATAGATTGTATCTACATACTGAGGCATGCACATAGGGGGAGTCATTGTAAAGGTAAAACACTTGGTGTATATATTATACATATCGATTTTTGATACTAATGCCAAAGGGGGAGATTGATAATCCATAAAGGATCAAAAGTTGTCATTAGTATATAAGCAGACAGTTTTGGTCGGTCGGTCATGATCACTGAGCGACAACACTCACCAAGCGCAGTGATCATGAAAATATTTTGAACACCGAGAAATAGCACAATCAACCAAGCAATATAATAACTGATCACCAGTCTATGAAGCCATCACCGAGCACCATTCTACACTGAGAGACATCATTTCACTGAGAAAAGTGGATCTCACCTACACGTCAGCTAAAGCACTTTAATATTTAAAACAAATTTTTGCTTAGCTAGATAACCATTTTTTGTGGAACAAGATAATTTTTAATTGTGGATATAATTAGTTAATTGATTGCATTCATGCAAACTGGGAGATCAAGGTCAAGTTGTAAACCTTTGACCTTAGAGTTTTTCAAAAAAAATGTAAAACCTAATTAGGTCAAATATTTTGTATATAGATGTAATAATCAATCAAGAATGAAATGATTGTAGCCGCCAAGGATATCTATGGATCAGACAGAGAGTTTCATGCACAAGGATAGATAAAGGAGAATTCAGTTTATAAAGAACTACATACAAGGCTACTGAGCATAACAAAGGTATTATCCATCACAAAAAGGTGATATATTTTGTGTACTTAATGGATCTATTATCAACAATTTGACATTGCAGCAATCAGGTCATATATTTTTTTACTGTCTAAGAATTGTAGAAAACAACAAAATCCTTTCACAAGGTGGACTTAACAATCTTTTTGTAAATCTCTTAACCGAGTGCCCACATATTGTGTTGCTAAAATCTCTTTACCGAGTAGACTTAATAAGTCTGACATGTTACTCCTAACAGAGGAAGATCTTTAGAAGTGATCACAACTTGTAGCCCTAACAGGCACCTTCCATTCTGCAGATAGTGAAGCTTTGTGGGTTTCATCCCCACCGTAGTTTTTACCTTCTAACAAGGGTTTCTATGTGATCAAATACTTGTGTCATGTGTAAATGAGTTTCATGAATGTTTCAATGTTTGTTTACATGCATTTACATTTATGCAATGATATTTCATGCATGAAGTAGAAAAGCTATAGTGGTCGGTTATGCAAGTAATAAGTACTAAGTTTTGATTTGTAAATTTTTTTAAGGGTACTGATTCACCCCTCCCCTCTCAGTACTCACCCTTCCATTATTCCAATAGTATGATTGTCGAATTTGTACTTAATTTTTGTATAAGTGTTGGTTCCATTTTTTGATGTATTTGGGAGCCGACTGGGTATGTAATAAAGTATATATATGAAGAACATTTAGAAGAAAAGAATGGATGTTGTGCGAATAGATGAATGGATGCATTGTGATGTTAGAATAGGACATATGGTGATGCAAGCTACAACTAGAAATACTTACGCATAACAAATACTTGTTTATGTTCATTTTGATAAAATATTGTAACAAAGACATATTTATGATTGTATGAACAACGAGCTCAGTGTATACCTTTAACAAGGTTTTTGTATTCCTTTAACAAGGAAATGTACTAATGTAATATTCAACTCCTAATAGGGACATAATACTTTTAGTGCATATTTTTGGGTGCCATCCTCGCCTGGGTTTTCCCTTGGCCAGGATTTCCTCAAGAAAAAAATCATGGTGTTATGAGTTGTGTGCTTTGTGTTTTTGTACTTTTCATTTAAGCAATTATCTGGTTAAGGTGGAATTTGATAAGTTTAAGTTTAAAGTATTGTAATACTAATTCACCCCCTCTTAGTATTACTTAATCATAACAAGTTTTAGGGTATTTCAAAGACTTTGAAAGCAAAATGGATCAAAGGGAAAGGAGACCAACCCATATTGTTGAGAAATACAAGGATGATGTATGTTTTAAGGTGGATACTGACACTTGTCAGATGGAGGTAGTAGTGCCTAGGACGTCATGGGCTATGCCTATGTGATATGAAGTAGAAGGTGATATGTTGAACTTACATGTTGAAGATCTATTATCTAGACTAGTATATCCAAATGAACCTAGATTTGGAACTTATAAGGAGAAGATAATGGAAGTACACAACAAATTGACCAAAACATTGATTGAGAAGAAGATTAGAAAAGAGGTAGAATAATTTGCATTGAAGAAAGCTTCACACAGGAATCCATAAACATGGCAAGAGCCAAAAATGTTGCAAAGGAAGCTGGAACATCTAGAGCAACAACAACTATAGGTGAAGGTGAAGATGTAGAAGTTATTTCTTCTACAACTGATAGTGTCTCAATCGGTAGGCAAACAAGAAGTGTCTAAGTAATATTAAAGAAGGATAAAATCACTCCTCCTATAAAGGCACCAGTCAAAGGAAAGAAAATACCTACTCAACCAGAACCTACAAAGGTGAAGAAGACCATTGGAAAAAGGAAGAAGGAGAAGGATCAAAGATTTAAGAAGGTTGAAGAAGAAGCAAAAGCAGAAGGAACAAAATCTAATGAAGAACAAAAGAAGATGATGGAAAGTGGAAAAAAGTGAAAGGTGGTTGGTGCTCCTACCACTAAGTCTGTCAAGCCTGATTTTGGAAAATTTATCTCTGTTGACACTATTATTGAAGTCAAGAAGTGGGGTGTACTTGTTGGTGTAAGATATTTCTATGAAAAAGTCAATAAAGAAGACTAGAAAAATATTGAGTATGCAGTTGTGTTCAGTATGCATAGATTGAGTAAAGAACTTATTAAATTACAAGGACAGATTCCTACATCTCCCTATGCTAAAATTAAAGCTAGGTGGCATACAATATTAAAGAAAGACAAGTAAATAATTAAAGATGTCTTAGTCCAATTACAACCAGAGATGTCTACAAAGGAAATCGATGAGACACTTAAGAAAGCTAAACCTTCATTCAAGGCTAAGTCAAGAATTATAAGATTTTTGAATGGTGATTCTCAATCAATGCAAGAGGAAAAAATGAGTATTTTGAAGAAATTATTAGGTCTTGTTGAAGAGAAGGAAGATGATCAAGACAAAGATGAAGAGGAAAAAGGACACGATGATAATGAACCTGAGATTACCCATAATGATGATAGATTAATGGTTTATGGTGTGAAGATCACACTTGATAATGTTTATTTAGATGAGCCCAAGGATACCATGGACACCACAGGTGATGTTCCTATTCTGGTTATTCCTGGAGAACAAAGAGACACTAACCTCATGGATGACACAGTGGAGCCTAAGGCTACAACTGATGAACATGTGGATATAAGAACATATCAAATGATGACTGATGATACCACATTTGATGTTCCTACTGGTGAGCAACAACAAGAACCAACAACAGAGGTGACCAGTGAAGCAAAGACAAAGAGAAGAAAGTGTATGCACATACTGAGGATGTGCAGAAGAAAGGAGATAAGGAAAAGCATGAGCAACAAAAGGAGAAGACTATAGACAAAGAAAAGGAAAAGGTAACATCTTATATGTCCATTGTTCAAATTTTTTTTGATAAGATGGATGAAGATGATATACCTGTCATTCAAGGACCAATAGATCTTAGTACAATGAGCCCAACAAAGTTGATAAATATCGCTATACTGTTAAGTATAAGACCAAAAGAGATCAAAATAAGGAGGAGGCACAAATTATACAAAATGCAAGAGATATATTGTCTGATTTAGTGCATGAGGCAACTTATAATGAGAAGGATGCACATATTGAACAATTTGGTCAATTGGTGACAACTGCAAGTGAAAAAATACAAATTCTAGAGGATGCATCAATGATAAAGGTAGAAAAGGAATATGAAAGGAAGAAATTGTTATGAATAACAGTCCACAAGACAACTGAGAGGGGGGTGAATCAGTTGTAATCTAGATTATTAAACTTTATACTTTATAAACCAAATCTGCAAATGTAAATGATAACATAGTAATAACCAACACCATAACACAATATTTGTTGTCGAGGAAACCCTGTTAAAGGTAAAACCCCAGTGGGAATTAACACCCACAAATAATTTGCTGAGAGTATAGTATCCCTGTTAAAAGATATTAGCGCTGTTAGGATCTTGTTACAACATTACAGTACATAGTCCCTATTAGGAGATAGACCTTGCTAGGAGTCAAAGAAAATAATAGGCTCACTGCCAAGACACAATGCCCAAATAAGGTTAAAGCCACCCTCAAGGATTCACAATCTGAATCAAGTGTATAAAGCAAATACACATTCCAGTGAACTGTCTGATAGCAACTATCTTTGCTTGGTCAGTTCCAATGATGTATCAACTCTGCTTTGTATCCAACAACCAACAAGCTTTACAGCTTCCACTCTTCTCTTTCTTTTCTCTATCACACTTCTTCATAAGAATTTATCTTTCATATATACCATCTTACAATAATTCATTAGGTCGGCCAGTTAAGATTTCCTAATACATAATTAACTAGGTCAGCCAATTAAGGCTTTCCATCATATAAATAATTACATAGCCCCTTGCTAAGATACACATGGTATCTATAATAAATATACAACATTTACAATCCATTACATATACTTCCAGATCTGCAATTCATGCTCATAATTAAATTCACATGCTACATGTCTAAAGTCGGCCAGGGAATAGGTCTTCTCTAGAATACACATCACATATGACATCATTAGTAACCAATCAACAATTGAACTCAACCAATTACTCTATCATATGTCGGCTATCCATTAGTAAGCTCGCAAGTTCTGAAATATCTTTTCCAGAAAGATATACCCAAAACATAGACACCTGCTCTATCTAGAATCACAGTTTCAGTCCAGAAAACCAGTCTTCACTAAATCAACTGTACCATCCATAGTAGGTAACATAAAGTCAAGTGAACTTAGGGATAAGGTCAGCACACATCCTTCTGCATAAGTCCAACTTCGATCATTCTGATTCATTCGTATAGTGTCCGTACACTCCATCTAGTTAAGTAGCTAGTCTGTCTTCTTCATAGAAAAATATGTTGACATTAGTGACAAAACATGAATATCAATAGCACGATCAGCAACCAAAACTGATATCATCCAACAAAAATTAGAGAAGTTAGTCTAGAAGATTGTACTTCATAGAGGAACATTGACAGTTGAGATTAACAAGGTGAAACAAGCACTGATAGAAGGCGGTAATTTTCTTACTTCTATTTATGATTTCTCACAATTTTTGAAGGATATTGAGCAGAAAAGAGATGAATCTCTACAGGAGCTACAAAAGTTAGTAAGAAATTTTGATCCAGTGAATCATTCCATTACAAGTTTTGGAGCATCAGTGAGCAATATTAATCATATGCTCAAAAATTATGATAATGAGCAGGAGAAAGGGTCTCAGTATTGTTAGAGTTGCAGAGTCTCCTGATTCCAAAGTTGGAAATTTTGTTGAAAGGAGTTAAAGATGTAGAAGTAATATTAGCTCTACCTGGCATGAGTATAGTGGAAGCAATGTAGGAGCTAACCTATTTGCTAACTGGTTAGATAGTGATTACTGAGCATCTCAAGAAGATATGGGAGACCGACCTTCATATATTAAAGAATTTTTTTGGTGATGTATTTAGTAGATTGTAATAGGTATATGCTACTCTCTATGAATAATGTTTTGTTTTTTATCATTTATTGCAATACCTTTGTCATTTTTGTCAAAGGGGAAGAAGATGAGTGAGATTAGATAGAGTAGTATAGAGTAAACAATTGGCTAAGTATTTTGTGAGAGGGAGAAATTTAGACATGGTCTATTTGTAATTACCATAAGGGGAGTAATCCTAAATTTTAGATCTATACTTGTTTATTTTTATTTTTCTTAGTTAGACACTTAACAAATTTTCTAAGTGTTGCCATCAATGCAAAAGGAGGAGATTGTTGGCATATGATAAATATGATCATATCCTAGATCATGTAGTGAATGTTGTAGTAGTTTTATTGTTGGAAACAAGTATGTTTCATAGGTCAGATCAGTTATATTGGTGATAAAGGTAACTATAGATAAATTTGTCTAAGTATCTAGTGTATCGATGATAACACAATCAGTCATGATAAATTCAGCATGTGGTTATAATGTGAAGGATTTTGATGATACGATCATGTAGACATTATCTACAGAGACATGATTACCTACATATATGATTGCGTAAGCTAATTCAATGCATTGATGGAGATTTGAGGCAAACACCAATGATATTGGCAAGAACAATCAACTGGTCCAGGCAAGGTGATGAAATCAAGGGAGAGATAAACTATGTTTCAAAGTTTGATTTATTTATGAATTGTATTATTGAGGGCTTACCTAAAGGAGTTCAATTTCCTATGTTTGTGTGATCTCTTATGAATTTTGATTAGGATTTGGAGGCTGAAAATAGGTAATACATTTTAGGTTATTCCACCGACCTAAATGTGGATATAAAAGATGAAATTGAGAGTTATTAAGAGTATTTGATGTGATGATTGTAGTGGTTGAAGTGAATTTTTGTATGAGAAGATAATTTATTTGAGTAGTACTGAAGCAGATATATCAAGCAGAGTGTGCCACTTTTAGATCATTTCATTTGAATTTATTCTCAAGGAAAAACCTAATCGGCTTGTGATCAAAATCCACTAACAAGGTTACGCTTAATAGGGTATGCGGGATCCTAAGAGGTATGGAGACTAAATCCTTTAACTAGGTGACTCTCAGAATGAGTTTCAAATCCATTAATAGGGTAGTTCCTAATAGGAATTTGTAATAGCTTCTAACTAGGCTAGAGATAATCTTAACCAGGTACACCCCAAACAAGGTGATGTATTGCTCCTAATGTGACATATCTTATTTGTGCATTAGTGAGATTTGTGGGTGATAATTCCCACCATGGTTTTTCCCTCTAACAAGGGTTTCCATGATAAAATATTGGTGTCATTGCGTTGATTTCATGGATGTATGCTTTGTTATGCTTTCATGTTTTATTTATCTTTGCATGTTGGTTAGTTTGGAAGTTGATGAAAAGATTTTGTAGAGTTGTGGTTACACTGATTCACCCCCCTCTTAGTGCCTTATAACATTAACATTAAATTTATCACTGTGAGTCCAACCTATAGTATTCTGGTTAGAAGAAGTCATAGAATCATGGGTTCTTTTGATCTTGAACCTCTCTTATTTACTAGGAATCTTGATGAAACCAACATGCATCCTAATGATACTAATCCTATGATGGATAACAACTATTTTCATTCTTCTCATGATGAATATGAAGCATTAACAGTTTATCCCACCCAAGTGCAAAATCTCACCCATGAATTTGAAAAGTTGGAAAATTGGTTAGATTAAGAGAATCATAATCTTGGAGCTCTTTCTGTTGTAGAAGGTTTAAAGAAACTCATTCATAATGATGAACATGGTCTTAACCTCTTGCGTTGAATTTTCCATCTTTTTAGTTCCAATGTTAAACCTCTTACGAAATGTGCTCAAGAATTAGGCTATGTCCCACCTACTACAAGGGTTGAAACTTCTTTTCCCATCTCTACTTACATTCCTAGAATTTCCACTTATGGTCCACCTCTTATCATAACTTCAATCCAAACTTATAATCCTACACATGTGAGTCTCCCTAATTCTATTCTTCCTTCTATTCCTACGAGTGTTCCATGTGTTTCATTGCCTTCATCTATTCCTTCTTATCATAGGGTTCCTTTTTCATATCCCAATCCTATTTCACACAATGCTCCTACCATGATTCATGATTCTTCTAACATTCCTTCCATTTCATACAATATTCTAACATTTCCAATATTTCTCCTCCTACCATTTCTTCTACTAATTCTATCATTAATAGCTTAGCTCAAACTGTGTCTTCTTTGCAACAACAACTTGCTTCTTTGAATCAATACAAATTCAACATTTCTACATGTGATATTTCTTTTCCTTTTTACATGGATATTATCCGAGCTGTTATCTTACAAAGTATTGAGATTCCTCATCTTGAGACTTATAATGGTAAGGATGATCCGGTGACTCACGTTAAAAATTTTCAAACCTTGTGTAGTGATTTCTCTCATGACTATAGGTTCATGAAAAAATTGTTTAATAAGAACCTTTCGATACAAAGCTTTGTAATCGTACTAGTATTTGCCTCCTTATTCCATTGAGTCATTCCATAATATTGCTAATTATTTTATTCAACAATTTCAAAACAACATTGGTCCTCAAATTTATTTGACTGTTTTGATTCATTTTAAACAATGTGTTAAAGAAAAAGTTAGTGACTTTTTTCTTAGATTTAAGCATTTGCATGCTCAGATTTCTTATCCTATGCCCGAGGTTGATATAAAATACATTTTTATTAATAATTTACAAAATTACATTAGAGATAAGATACTCCTTACTAAGTTATCTTCCTTTTCACAATTGTGTACATTGCTTCATCATTATCAACTTCAAGTGAGTCAATTTGAGAGCAACACTCCAATGGATTATTTTCTCAATTATAAGAGTTATGCCACATCCAATTTCAAATTTTTTTATAAGACTAACAATTACATCAAAATCAACAAATCATCCAACACAGTTGATGAAAAAGTGGCAACAAAATCCAAAGTTGTTGCTCTTTTATCCTCTATTTTTAGACCCTCTCATACTTTTACTCCACTTTCCAAATCTTTTCATAATGTGATGTTAAAGTTAATGAATAAAAATATGTTTAAAATTCCTCCTATCAAACCAATTGACCCATCCAAACCACCATCCAGATTCTTTGATCCCAAATCCTTTTGTCAATTCCATCGTCAACTTGGTCATGATATTGAAAAATGCTAATCCTTGAAAAATGTGGTTTGTACCTTATTGATTCTAATGCTATAGCTATAGATGCTGGTATTAACCAGGGAAACAAGTCAGTTGCACCTCCTAATAAGAATTTTAAAATATACATTAATCCATTTCCATCTCATTCAACCAATACTTCTGAGCAACCTTCTTCTCCCATGCACATTGATTATCATGAGAAAGTTGATGAAGATACTCATATTGTCAATCAAATTAAACATGTTCAACTTCAACCTAAAAATAAACCTAAACCTCAACCTCAACCTCAACCTCAATATCCACCTTAATATTGCATTACTTTTGATCCTCCTGAAACAATTAAGGCACCTGTTGTTCCTCTTTACATTGTCGCTAGGGTTGATGGTATTCCTTCCCATGGTACCAGGTTGTTGATCCCACTTACATGGTGAATGTGATAACTGAAGTGCACATTTTTAGTAAATGATTGCATAAATATTTCTATGATCAATCTAATGTCTTGATTAAAACTTGAAATGGTTTCCTTTATCCTTCCCATTGTTCCATTTCTTTTCCTATGTAAGTTAGTGGTAAACTTTAGACACTACTTTCAATGTTATTCCTACTTTTGATCAATTTCAAGTCAAACCGTTTCTTCCTTGGCCTACCTCCATGAATGTCGTGGCTTCTCGTATTCATAAATGTGTTAAATTTCCTCATAATGGAGAGATCATGACTGTTTACCATAGTCTTTACTAACCTCATATGCCTCAAGACTCTATTGACCTTTATTTATTTTATCCTTACATTCCTCAACCAACCAAAGTTTGTCCCGATTATATATTTTTCTCATACGAAGCCTTTAAGATCACAAATATTTGTAAAACTAAGAAAAATGAAGGATGATATTACTTGTGGAATTATTCCTACACCATCTATTCCTCCTTATCTACATCATATTCTTGTCACCTCTCAACCTAGTGTGGTTCCTTCAGTTCTTCCTCCTCACAAAGAAAATGACCCAATGTTTATTGATCCTATTCCAACCCAAATATATAGAAAAAACAAACATAACTATCATGATTGTTATCATCATTTAAAACATTGTGCTGAAGCCCATGAATGTGTTTCCCGAAATATCTCTTCACCTCATACCTCTCCTTCTACATCACTTCCCTTTGACCAACCCATGCTTGAGCATATGGAGGAAGTGAATTTAAATAAAGTTAAAATAAACAAACATGACAATGCTCTTCATATCTTGGATTTTATTACAATTAATCTTGATGAAGAAGACACTCTTGATGATGATGTTCATGATACTAACAATGACATGCATGCTAGTTATTCTGATGATATGTACAATACTATTGATCTTGATAATGATTTACTAGCTATGCTTTCACAAAAAAAGCATCTATTACTCCTCATGATGAACACAATGACCTATCTTCATATCGTTGTCATTGTTTGGCTATTTTTCCATATGTTGTGCTTGATATTTCTCTTCTTGCAAGTTTTCAACCTTTCCTAAATATTATAGACCGATATGGGGGGTAGGCGATACACTTGACTACCTCCTCTTTCACGGTGGTTCCTATCATTTTCTTTTATTTTATTTTCCCTGTTTGCTTGTTTGTTGTGATGTGTTTCCCCCATGATATGCTTCTTGTTATATGTTTTATTTAGATTTGTTTAAACAAACCTTGTTCCTCCATTGGCGCAAGGTGATAAAGGAATCACAATGTTGTAATAATTATTCTATTTTTATCTTACTTCTTCTATATGTTGTTACATTTTATGTTGTACACGTTCCATTGTTCATAAATGTGCCTTTGTTTTGTTTGTTTGGGATGATGCAAAATGGTAGAAACTATTCTTTTTTCTCTTCGTGATGCCAGAAAAAATGACTCTTCTTCATAACTTTTACATGCCTTTCTTCCATTGTGTTGTAGTTTTACTTCCTTTGGGGAATGATGATAGTTCATTCTTACATAATTATGATATACATGAGTTATAATATGACCTAATGACCCTAGAGTTGGTATATCCCTTTCATGATCTCTTTTGTTATGTATTTTTTCCCCTTGATCTATCCTTTCTTGGGGTCATTTCACAGTGAAAACATTTTTAGTGAATGCATGTACGCTCTATTAAAGCCATTGCTCCCGTTACAACATTTGAAATAGCTTTAATGTGGGGGCATACACTTCACTCACATTTTTCATACACACACACACAATATTTCAATGATGCTTTACATTTTGGATCCATTATGGACATACAATCCTTACGAACCAATCCCTCTTTTTTATTTTGATCCCTTATCAGCATACAATCCTTAAGGACAAATCACTCTTTGTTGCATCCCTTATTGACATACAATATTTAAGGATAGATCCTATAATAATTGAGTATCATGGCATACAACATGCTATAAATTTCAACGCCATATTTTTGCGGCGCTCTTTATTTGGTCCACAGTAAGACATACAATCTTATTGGACATGGTGGTCACACTTTTCTCTTTGTGTGGTTCATAGTAAGAAATACAATCTTACTAGGGATAAGGTAATCTCTCTCTCTCTCTCTCTCTCTCTCTCTCTCTCTCTCTCTCTCTCTCTCTCACACACACACAC
>MU228299.1:1350981-1372361 GCA_018584345.1 Thuja plicata
TCTCTCTCTCTCTCTCTCTCTCTCTCTCTCTCTCTCTCTCTCTCACACACACACACACACACACACACACACACACACACACACACACACACACACACACACACACACACACACACACACACACACAGAAACACATATTTTTGGATTTGATGAGGACTTAAGTCACTTGGGGGCCTGATGTTTCCTTGTATCCTTAACTTTGGTGAGATCATCTTATGCATTTGATCTACTTTACCATGAGCATGAGCTTGTCTCATACTCCCGCTAAAGTGGGGGATAAATGGATAGTCCTAAGAAGTTAGCACCCATTAATTTGGAAGATATAAGACCTATAAGGCCCCATTTTAGTGATCTTTATTTTAATGCATTTATGCTTTATTTTCCCACCTTTCTCTCCATTTTCCTCCGAGCCTCTTAATACTTCTTGAACCCTGCAAAGTCAACCTCTAAATTTACTCTTATGGGTATAGGTGTCAAACTTGGTTCAAACTATACCAGGTATAGGTCGAACCACTTTTGACCTATACCTTAGGGGGTTTAAATTTGGTGGGTTTCAGGCCCGATGCAAAGTATTTTCATTTTCCTGCACAGTGAGGTCAACCTTCGTCAATTTGGATTCGGAAATCACTATAAAAGGAGACCTCTTCCCCTCATATTTCCATATCCATCTCTCATATACATTACACATATATGCTATCTACATGCAAGAAATCAATTCCAAGGTGCATTAAAGTGATTTTTGGTGATTTCAAGCAAGCAAACAAAGATTTGGCTCCAATATTTGAAGGATATCTTCCATCCATCCATCCATCCATTCCAAGGCATTCTCATATTGATTTGTATTATTTTCTCTCTCATAATGGATTAGTGGAGGAATTCCCAATTGAGCAAGAAGGTACATATTTAGTTTGTCATTTCTCTCCTTCTCTATTCAAGAAAATCAACTATACATAAATTCATTATCTATGATTTGGAAAGTGTGGATCTATTGCATTGGTGAATACATCCTACATTCTATCAACATTCAATCAAGCAAGTATACAACTTTGTGGATATATGGATCCAGATCCATCCACAAGGATTTACAAGCAAGGTGAATACTTACATTTGTATTGTTTTACATGATTTAATTATTTCATTTCAAGGTTAATTTATATATAAGGGATTGACCAAGGGAATCCCCTTTCCCCAACAAATTCCCATTCTCTTGTGTGCAAGTGCAGATACGCAAAGTTTTAGACTCAAAATTGCAGATATGGAAGTGTAGTATCAGTTATAGTCCTAAGACCTTTAGATTCAGACCTCTAGGGTATAGATTGAACCATCTTCCACCTATACTAGTATAGGTCAAATTGGATTTGACCTATTCCTACAACACTTAGATTTTCATAGCAGAGTGCTCCAACTTGCAGGTTTTTGGATCCTGATCTGTTTCCAGTTTTAGTGCAGTCTGATAGGGTCTCTACAAATATAAAGTAGCATCCTCTTCTAACCTTAAAGATGAGTTATCATTAATCCCTATTTATTTTTAGCACTTACTTTGATACACTAGATATGATATTTTGTTGTTTCTCATTACATGAGTGTTTGTTTTACTTTACTTGCATATATTTATTTTCTATCATATCATTTCTACATAAATTAAAAGAGGTTCTAAAATTATATATTCCTTTCAAGACTAGATCATGCACTAGCATCCCTTCATCCACTTAGGTTGTTATAATTAGATTTAGACTCAAAGGGGTCACATTTTAGGCTCCCTTTTGAATGTACATGTGTGAATTGGTGGTCTACCCTTGATCACCATTTCACCATATACACTAACTAAGGAGAAAAACATAATGAAAGGAAAGAGGAAAGAGGGAAAACCCAGTGGGAAAAATCCCCCCCCCCTTCAAAATATTATCTAAAAAATATGCAACTATATGAAGTGCAGGAGAAAATTATCATAGACACAAGAAAAATATAGACAATTGTCGACTAATAACTACCATAGTGTTGAATGAAGAAAATTTTTGATGATCAAGATCAATCTACATGAGTGCCCCCAATGACACCTCAAATAATGAGAAGATAACAAACAAACGTAAAATATCTATCAATCGAAAATACAAAAGACAATAATCTGCATAAGCATCCCCAAACAATCAATAGATGGAAAACAAAGAAAAAAAATCTATGAGTCAAGGATGTAGATGACACATAAATATATATGAGTGACACTAATGACACTACTCAACCATGCATGCACAAAATTCTAGTTGAAAATACAGGTGTCAATTGTCTAAAAAAATGATGAACTGTGGAATCAAGAAAGCATTAGTACAAAGAGGCATGAAAGCTCCACTGAAAAATGTACAACTAAAAAGTAAATGAAGGCAAGATCCATGCAGTAAGAGCATGACCTTGGCATGTCTTTGATGCAGAATCTAGTTCAAGCTCAATTTACATGATTGTTCGATGCAAGCCTCTACTTGTGGGATGAAGTAGAATCTTTGGCTTTCATTCAAAATAATCATATGACATAAGAATATAGAAAAGATGAAAACTCCATTCTTTCAAGATTTGATCTTTTATACCTGCACTTGATTTTACTCTCCTTCGTAGCTCCTAACATCTAATACCATGTAGAATTTTTGCATCTGTAGTTGCACAGATCTAGCTAAGAAAAAGAGAAAATAGAGAAACTTTTACAGAAAATAAAAAACAAATCATGTTGAACAAGAAGGAAATTCAATCTCTCATTAATTATATTCAATAATTTAGAATGTGCATGATTTATAAAATAAACTAGTACATGAATGTAAAAATTTGAAACCACCATTGGAAATGGTAAATTACGATGAATATGCAATCATGAATTAAAACAACAGTTCTCCTTTAGTTGGACTTACGCATGAAATATGACCGCCATTAATTTGTAGAGTAACTGAAGGATCTTGGATTCAAATCACAACAATTATCCATAAATAATAGCATGTAAAGCACCAAACTAAAGTGAAATTTAACACTAACAAGTTCAGCCTACTGAAACTTAAAGGTTTAGAATGAGATGGCCAACAGTTTCATTTAGAGTACAACACAGAATCCTGTTGCCTTGGAAATGTGCCTTGACCATAGATGGATTGATTTAAACAACACATAGAAATATTCATAGTAGCTAAAAGGAAAACTAAAAGTTGAAGTCTTGCCACTGGGACTGGCTTATAAAACCTTAGAAAATAAAATCCCAAAAAAGAAGGATCTGAAATAGAAACCTTTCATAAGTATTGAAATGTATTCTGAAGCAAAATCAATAATAACAATGAAATATCTGACCCTATTTGAAGAAAGTCTATTAATATAAGAATAAATAAATTTGGCTCGAGTCTTCACAACTTTTCAATCTCCAGCTAACAAAGACTTTAGAGTACTCAAATTAGTTGTGGATAAAATGCCTCAACTTTTGGATGAAGTTTGCAAATGAAATTTGTTCGAATTGGTTGAATGACTGGGTATTGCCTCTCCAAAATAATCATCATCAATAATAATTTTATCTTGGCATACTAGCATTAGTCTTAAAATATGAACAATATAGAGAGAAACAAAAACATGCATGCTCTTGTAAGTGCATGACTACCTGAAGGGAAGGACAAGTTCCATAGTATGTTATGCACACAACCTTAAGACACACACTAGGAATGTGTTTCATTCCATTCCCTTTCCAATCAATTCCAAATACCATAGGAAGAGTTCTCATGTTAGTAGAGAGAAGAAACATTACCCAGACCAAACAAGATATATTCAAAGCTTGATATAATAAATCACCCAAGATAGAGGGCCATAATAGTGTAACTTCATGAATGACTTCCAATTTGTAATCTTCAACTCCAAAATCAAATAAAGCTCCTTTGACTAGAAAGAAAGTTCTTCACATCATGAGTCTCTATTCATATATCCAAAATAACACTCATAATATGTATAACACTACAAGAAACATAGTTATCACTGAATTGACAAAGTGTTGAAGTTCCTTTATATATTTATTTTTGCATGTGGCTTTGGTGATATTAAGGCCCGAATAAATATTTGGTTCGAATACAAGGAAAATGTTCTTAATCTTTCAAATAAAATAATCCAAAATATTACACTATATTGTCTCTACTTATTGTATGAACAATATTACTTAAATAATAATCTCCCAATGGAGACTTTGAGATGATATTCTAGTACCGACCAATGTCAACAAACATGTTTATATAATATTTTAATATACTCAATACTTATTTCTCTAGAAAATATTTTTTCTTCCAAATATTTTTATCTCACAGTCGTTGGAATAAATATACATTTTGAAGGTAATATTTATAGATGGTTGTTTTTGAATTTAATAAAGTATCTTTGTGGAAAATCTTTACTCTGAATCTCACCATTGTAGTTTAGTTGTGCTATGTTGCAAATCCACCACAAAAGTGAAATTGGGTTTGCATCCAATTGACCAAATCACCAAGGGTTTCATCCTTGCAATTCTATACTGAAAGCCTAAAGCTCCTGAATTCTCCAAGATAAAATAATAAACCAAGCTTAAACCAAGAATTCCCCAAAAGAGACTCAAACTATCTTTTTATAACTCCCTAAAGAAGTGTATTGTCGGAAAATGGAAGCACTTCCATTTTGGACTGGTTTCGCCCTCTGAGTAAGTAGTTTGGGGTAATTTCCAATGCCTTGAATGGGTCTTTGACTTGGATATGGATTTTCCCTTGTTCTTCCCTATTTCCTACTTCTCTCTGGCCTATTTTTGGCATCCTGCTCTGCAAATTTGAGGTTCTTGACGTTAGGGTCAAGGTCGACCTTCTAGGTCAAGGTCAACCTCAAACCTGACCTAGGTCATGGTTGAACTCAACCCTAACCTAATTCAATGTCGACCTCAACCCTAACCTAGGGTCCAAATTTCAAGATTCACAGTTTTTGGATGTCGGGCTTTGGAAAGATTTAATTCCTACTTTCGGGTCAGCTGTTTTGATCTCTGAAGTAATGACTCTTGAAATTATATTTAATATAGGTCCAATTCTAGGGGTATAGGTCTAATTAAAATTTAATTTTACTATGTAGACCCCTCTAGAATATTGTGCCCTAGATTTGTATATAAGGAATCTTTATCCTCTCATTTTCTCTAAGACTAAGAATCATAAGCTCTAAGACAAGATTTGAAAGGACAAGACTTGAAGAATAAGACACAAAAAGGAAGAAATATCATCCATACACAAGTGATCATCTACACTCAAGCATTCAAGCATTCCATTCATCAAGGAGATCCATTGGTAGCCATTGAAGGATTCAAGCTCTATGGAGCCCTCTTGTTGAATATTTCTCCATCCACATCCATGCAAGCTTATTCCTATTCCAAGATCCATTCAAGATTGGTGTTGAAGATCTAAAAACAATTGATTTGAGACATCATACATCCTAAATTCTACATTATACATACATTTGTATCATACATACTTGTGGATCCAAGGATTCAAATCCTCCACAAGGGTTTCTATACATGCAAGGTACAGGTACAAGACAACGAATTACAGAGCAGATTTGGATACTGTTTTCGGCCAACTTTCAGGATCCACAAACATAATTTCTGTCAGAGAAGTGTAGGTTAAGGTCAAAATTTTGGGGTACAATTGCGCCGCTAAATTTGGGTCAAGGTCAACCTGACACAAAAAAGGAAAGGATTTCTGGGTTTTCTCTGTCTCCGTGTTTCTGTGCCAGATCCGGTTGCAGAATTTCCTGAAACCTGATACATACACCAAAAAATAGAAATTTCCATATCTTCTACATTTTTAGGTTAGTACTTGTCTTCAATTCATTTCAATTAAGGTTTTGATCAATTCAAATCTATTGCACACTCTTCATCCATAATCTGGGAATGTAAGGCTTTCTTCTTTCTTCTTATTTCCGATCGATTGATGCATTTGTGCATTAACTATTTTCTTATGGTTGATCAAAGTGGATCTTTCCTTTGTGAAATTTAGGGCTATGAGGAGAATATTATCTTCCCCCAAAACCTATATCTACATTTCAACACAAACACCATTTCTTCCTATAGATCATTTTTCTATCATACATTTTGGTGAACCCGCGATAGATAACTCTTTCTTTTTGGTGTTAGATTTACATTTCATGTTAGATCTTGCATGCATATTAGGTTAGCCTTATTTTATTTTCTTTCATTTAAATTTTCTTATTTTAGTTCATTTACATTGCATTGGTGTATGTGCTTTACTACCTCTAGTCCTACCTATAATATCCCGGTTAGAAGAGTCGTCAACTTATGGGTTCTTTTGATCTTGAGTCTTCCTCTCCTTTCCATAGGATCTCAGATGAAAATTTGATTACTCATGATTCCAATCCTTCTATGGAGAATAACTCTTCTCACTCATCTCATTATGAGGATGATTCTTTAAGAGTTCCTCCTGAACAAGTCCAAAAACTCTCAACTGAACTTGATAAAATGGGAAATTGGCTTATTCAAGAAAACCATAATCAAGATTCTATTCAAGCTATAGAGGCTCTTAAGAAATTACTTCATGATAGTGATAAAGGTGTTAATCTCTTGCATGGTATCACTCATCTTGTGCATTTAAATGTTAAACTTTTATCTCAAGAAGCTCAAGATTTAGGATTTACTCCTCCTGTCACTAGTGTGGAACCTTCTTCCATTCCTTTACCTAGAAATCCTACTTATACTCCTCCTTTAGTGACTACATCTCGTACATTTTCCAATCCTCTATCTTCAAATCTTCCACTTCCATCTCTTCATGTGAGTGTTCCACCCGTGTCTTTACCTACCTCACAACCTTCTTACCATAGTGTTCCTTTTATCTATTCCAATCCTCTTCCAACTATCATTCCAAGTGTTCCACCGGTTGTGTCTTCTATTCCCACCGCTTCCTACACTTTTCCTAGTGTTCCTAATGTTTCTATGCCTCCTATTTCTTCTAATGATTCCACAATCATTATTCTGGCTCAAATTGTGTCCTCTTTACAACAACAACTTGCATCCTTAACTCAATATAAGTTTAGTATTCCTACATATGACATGGTTAGTGATGAGACCATTTTACTATCTTTATTATGTTAATCCTTATACTCTATTTTTAAGTATTATCAGAACAATTATGAGCTTTTGGTTAGTTGAACTTACGTCAAGTACAGATAGAACCATTAAACCATGGGTGGAATAGATATGTCATATTATGCCAATATTATATATATGTTGTAGTATTTCATATAATAATCAGAATGTGTGTTCTAACATCTGGAATAATTTGAATAAGCTACTTGTATGGATATATTTTGCATGATAACTAATCCTTCCAAGAAGTAGGATTCACAGGGAGAGGTCGACAACATTGAAGGAAGACGTTAAAGACCAGTTTCGAATGGATAGGCCATCATGCAATCAGAAGAAACGGCTACCGCAAAATCAGGAGCCACTGTTTCAGAGATGCATGAATTTAGATTTGCTATATTCCCTCCATATTCCCAGCATGTTGACTTGGTTGCCCCGACTTCATTACATATGTCATGGGCTATTGCGTTTCCTATTTTTTTTTCTCTTTGGCGCGATTTTAGTTAGATAGTTTCTTTTTCTATTTCAGAATAAAGAAGTCAATCCTCTATTTATAGGGATGAGATTGATAGTTTGTAAGTTCAGAGATTTTTGGAATACAATGCTCTAATTTTATCTTGCACAGCAAGTTCATTTTTAGTTTCATGTATCATTCTCATGTAATCAGTTTTGAAAGATAATGAAGTAACTTTTGGTTCATATTCTGTGTTCATAGATTAGAAGAAGCCAACCAAGGGGGCCCACTTGGTAGGTGGATTAGAGTAGAAGTAGAATATATTTACTTTCTGCATTTCCAACATTTTAGATATAAAATTACAGTTTCTTCCTGCAACATTGTACTTTGTGAATGTTCCTGCAACATTGTACTTTGTGAATGTTCCTGCAACACCTGCAAGGATAGTTATAGTGAATTCTCTAGGTTGAAAGAATAGGTTGAAGTAGAGTTTGCAAGTTGTAGAATTAATTTTAGTAAGGAGTAAGTGTGTTTCCTTTCCTGTAGCCCTAGTATAGATTCCTTTCATGTACTTTAGTTTCCTGCAGCATAGGTAGAATGGCTCTTTAAGGAACTTAGTGTACATACTGTGCTGTACCATTTCAAGTATACGTCCTTGGGTTGACAAACTAAATGCACCTCATGGTGGGAGAAGTGATCCTTAGATTGAATAAACTATTCCTAAGAGAGGCTTTGGGCATGATTACTAAGCACCTATTGTGAGGCGGTTCATTTTTGGCGTTGTTGTCAGGGATGGTGTCAAGTTGAGAAACTTTATGAGTCATTTTTCATTCTTTTAGTTAGTTTAGTGGTTTGTGGTCCTAAAATTGCTTCACCAGTGTGAAGAATTCATTTGCATGCATCAAAGGGGAAGAAGAAGAGAAAAATATGGTAGATTTCTTCCAAAAGAATCTACGAATTTGAATGAGCAAGCTGAAGAAGTTGAGTTTCCTTTTGTTGATGCAAGTTCGGAGTTTCCTGTAGCATCTTCGAATGGAGAATAACCTTTTAATATAAGTGTTCTTCGGCCTTTTGCTAAAATCTTGGCCAACTTTCTTGATAATTCTAACCCAAACCCACCTGTTGTTAATAATCCTATCACTAATATTCCTTTCCAACAACACCATTAACTCCTAATACCTCCAGTAATGGCACAACCTACTTTCCTGTTTCCTCTATCGAGCCTTATAAACAATGCCAATCTCAAAAATATACCCTCTGCTGCACTTCCAAAGTTTTATGGGCTAATAACCAAAGATCCTGACACCTTTTTGTTTGAATTCGACATCCTCTATCATAGATTTGACTATAACACCGATGCCCATAAACTCAAGTTGTTTCCAGCAACACTAAAGGAGTCGGCCTTACGATGGTTCATGGGCACAGGAGCGAATGCAATAGGCACATGGGATGAGATGCAGACTCTGTTTCTACAGAAATACAAAGAATATTGCAAGGGGAGTGACCTGAGGGGAGACGACATTTTTAGAATATTGCAGGAGGAGGACAAAACTTTGGAGGACTATGTTTCACTTTTTTTATACACTATGCAGAAGAATCCCCAACATGTTGTGGCAGAGGATTCATAGAAACTAGTCTTCTTGAGAGGAGTGAATGACAGCTGTTTGGAAGCATTGGACCTCATGGCTGGTGGGGACATATCCCAATATTCTTGGGATGACCTCAAGAAAATCTGTCTCAACTACTCCAGATCAACTGGGAAGAAAAGTAGAGGATATCAGTCTACAACCATTAAAGGGAGCAGTTCAGGTGTTTCTAAGTTGGAGATATCTAATTTGCTAGAAGATTTCAAGCAAGACATCATTAATGATGTTGCTAAGCATCTTGAGACCATGACTGCTAAGAAGAAACATGAAGATGCTAAATTGCAGTTAGCTGAGTACTGTCCACATTGTCGTAAACAAAAGAAAGACTGCGGATGTAAGCTGGTGGTGAACTTGGAAAATCAACATTTGTCTACTGAGTACATGAAGAGAGAGGGAGACGATGAGAAAGTGTTACTTGTTTCTCAATGTTGACCATGGGCTTCAAGACAAGGTATGCCTCAGGACCCATTACAATTTTCAAATCCTTACAATAGTCAATGGAAAAACCAAAGTTATCAGAATACTCCTCAGTACTCTCAGCCAGTCTGGAATAACCAGTGGCCTAACCAACAAAATAAACAATGGCCTAACTAGAAAAATAACTAGTGGCCTAACCAGCAAAAATAACCAGTGGCCAAACCTGCAAAACCAATGGCAACCACCACAAGGAAATTGGCCTAACCAAAATCTTGTTTTTCCACAACTGCCACCACCAGTCCCACCTCCTATAATAATGCCACCTCTTGCAGCCACTAGCCCTAATCCAAAGAAAACCCAATTACCTGCTCAACCACAACCAAATCCAAATAGCAAGCAACAACAACAACCAATGTATACCACTGATACACAACAATATCCTTTCTACGCTCTAGAGATATCTGATATCCATTTGAGGTCAGGTATTACTCTGCTTGCACTTGAATGTCCTATTATCACAGAAGTTGCAGACACTCTTGTAGCATCAACACCTCTTCCAAATGCTACATTGCAAAATACCACCCAATCAACTCAAAAATCTAGCAAAACTGATGTTGAAACCTCAGTTGACCCTCCTTTTCCACAAAGGCTCGCAATAGAAAAGCCTATATCCCAAGAGGAAGTGCCTTTTGACATTCTTGAGAAGCTAAAAAACATGCACATCCAAATACCTCTATTTCAAGCTATCAAAGATGTTCCTGTCTATGGGAAAGCTATTAAGGATGCATGCCTTAAAAAGCCTGGAAGGAAAAAGAAGGACCCTCAAACAATTCAAGTAATAGGGAAACTTGTTGATATCATGTTGGGTAAGGTAGTTATACCCAAGTATTCAGACCCTGGAAGTCCAGTAGTAGATTTGATAATTAATGGACAATCTGTTAAAAATGCTTTAATTGATTTGGGAGCAGCCATAAATGTAATGACTAAAGATACAATGCACATACTAAGTATAGAGGGTTTGAGAACAACACCAACATTATTACAACTTGCTGATAGTTCAACAGTCACTCCAGATGGTCTTATAGAAGATGTGGTAGTCACCTTAGACTCAGGGGAATACCCTGTAGATTTTCTCATCTTATCACCAAAAGTAAACTTTGCTTGCTATCCAGTCATCTTAGGGAGACCCTGGTTAGCCACCACTAATGCAAAAATTAACTACATATCAGAAAGTATGA
Source organism: Thuja plicata (assembly GCA_018584345.1). NCBI lineage: Eukaryota > Viridiplantae > Streptophyta > Pinopsida > Cupressales > Cupressaceae > Thuja > Thuja plicata. The sequence goes on from MU228299.1 coordinate 1,361,845, forward strand.
AAATTTCAAATGGTCAGGCAATAAAGAAGCTAGCACTCTATCCTCCTGCCCAGCCTCAGCCAAACTTGAGAGATCCTATTTGGCCAGAACTAGGGGATGAGGAAGAAGAGGTCAACTCTGTTGCTCAGCTTATGATGATGCATAGACAGTCTTTTTTGAAAATGCAAGAGGAAGATGATGTAATACAAAGTATTCTTACCAATGAGTGTATAGTAGCAAAAGATGTTTCTGAAAGTGCTATTCTACATCTATGTACCTATGAAGACCGTGTCTTTCGAGCAAGCCCTGAGATAATTAGCCAATTGTTACCATGTGAAGTAGCTACAAGCCCAGTACCTGAGATGTTAATGGTAGAACTAACAACTACAGTAGAAATTTCCCCAGGTCACAATCTCCATGTGAACAACAAGTTGCCACCCCCACAATTGGCATTGTTAACAAAACTCTTGCTTAAGCATGAGAAAACATTTGCTTTGTATTATGGAGACATGCTAGGTTTGAACCCAAAACTCTGCACCCATAGGATCTACATTAATGATGGTAGCTTACCACTACGCCAACCTCAAAGAAGAATAAATCTAGCATTGAGAGAGATATTCAAAAGTGAATTACAAATATTACTAGATGCTGGCTTCATCTATCCAATCTCTGATAGCAAGTGGGTATCACCTTTGGTCATTGTACCTAAGAAAGAGGGGGAATGGAAAATTTGTGTGGATTATAGAGAGTTGAATAATGCCACAAAGAAGGATCATTTTCCTTTACCCTTTATTGATCAAGCCCTGGATACTCTAGCCGGTAAGAAATATTTCTCCTTTCTGGATGGATACAATGGTTACAACCAGATCAACATTGCTCCAAAAGATTAGAAGAAGACTACATTCACATGCCCCTGGGGTACATATGCATATTCTGTATTACCATTTGGCTTATGCAATGCACCAGCTACTTTCTAGAGAGCTGTAATCAACATCTTTGCTGACATATCACATGATTGTATGGAGATATATATGGACAAGTTTACTACATTTGGTGTCACCTTTGAGGAAGCCCTGAAGAATTTGGAAAGAGTACTAATCAAATGTCAGGAACACAACTTGTCTCTCAACAGTGAGAAATGCTACATGATGATGCAAGAAGGCATAGTGCTGGGACATTTTATCTCCAAAGTTGGAATCTAGGTAGATCCTGCGAAAATAGAGGTAATTCTCACGTTACCTATTCCTACAAAGTAGAAAGATGTTAGGTCTTTCCTAGGACATGCTGGCTACTATAGGAGGTTTATCCAAAATTTAGTCAAATAGCTAGTCCTTTGTATACTTTTCTTACCAAGGAGGCTGAATTCAATTGGACAAAGGAATGTAATGAATCCTTCCTGCAGCTCAAGAAACTATTGACCACTGTACCCATACTTAGGGGTCTTGATTGGACTTTGCCATGTCACATTCATACAGATGCTTCAAAATATGCAATAGGTACTGTCCTAGGACAAAAATTCTAGTAACCTAGAGAATGCACTTTACCACATTAGTAAAAGCCTCCATGGACTAGAATTAAACTATATAGTAACCAAGAAAGAATTACTAGCAGTAGTTTATTCTCTGAACAAATTCCATCATTACATAACTGGCTATCCTATTTTTATTCATACTGACCATGCAACAATAAAATATCTCATGAACAAACCTGCTATAACAGGCAGGTTAGCAAGATGGCTTCTTCTTTTGCAGGAATTTGACATTACTGTAGTTGACAAGCCTGGCAAGGCAAATGTAGTAGCTGATTATCTATCAAGAATCCACCATACTAAAGAAGATACTATATTGATAGATGATGCATTTCCAGATGAGAATTTGCCTCATATTGTTGTCCAAAGTCTATGGTATGCTGACATAGCTAATTACCTTGTAGCAAACAAAATGCCAACAAACTTTTCTTACAAGGATAGGACACTGCTTGTTGAGAAAAGCTTTAATTTCTCTTGGATTGATAACATACTATTTTACACTGGACCTGATCAAGTAATGCGCAGATGTGTGCGAGAAGATGAGACATATGACATTATCCATGTCTGTCATAATGAATCATGTGGGGGACACTTTGCAGCAAAAAGAATAGCCCAAAAGATTTTAACAAAAGGATATCATTGGCCTACACTTCACAAGGATGCAACCAACTATACAAGGAAATGTGACAAATGTCAGAGAATGGGCTGACCAACTAGATTTGATGAAATGCCATTAAATCCATAGGTGGTGGTAACCCCATTTGAAAAATGGGGCATGGACTTCAATGGTCCAATAGATCCTCCATCCAATGGGAAGTCTTACATTCTGGTGTGCACTAATTATTTGACCAAATGGGTTGAAGTAAAAGCTATGAAACATGCTCAAGACCATAAGGTTGCATAATTTTTGTATGATGAGATTTTTACCAGATATGGAGTATCGAGAGAACTTGTAACTGACCAAGGTGCCCAATTCACTTCCAATCTAATAACATAGCTCATGAAAGAATATAATATCAGACATAGGAAGTCAAGCCCTTACCACCCTCAAGCCAATGGACAGGTTGAAGTTACAAATTGGGAAATAGTAGCCATCTTAACAAAGACAATTCATTTGCATCGCCAGGACTGGAGCAGCAGAATAACAAAAGCCATATGGGCATATAGAACAAATTGGAAAACCACCATAGGGTTAACTCCATTTGAGCTATTATATGGAAAAGCAACAATGCTACCCATTGAATTTGAACACAAAATACTGTGAACAACACTGGAGTTAAATATAGATCTTCCTGCAGCACAGAAGGAGCGATTACTGCATCTCAATTCATTGGATGAAATGCACAAATCTACACTAGAGAAAACTGAAATAGTCTAGAAACAAAGGAAGAAATGGCATGACTTGCATATTAAGAACAAACAGTTTCAAGTTGGTGATTGGGCATTGCTATACGATTCAAGATTTAAAGAAATACCAGGCAAGTTACAGACAAGATGGCTGGGGCCATATGAAATAAGCCATGTCTTCACTAATGGAGCTGTCCAGTTGACCACAATTGAATCGGTGCAATTAAAACTATTAGTCAATGGACATTGGCTAAAATTTTATCACCAACCTCAAACAAAATAAGACTTCCTGCAGCAATTCCAACAACAAATTTCAAACGAGCAACAAGTAAAACTTCCTGCAGCAGAGGGTGCAAACCTTCTTCCTATAGCTCTTCAGTAAAATTCCATTGAGCATGTCCATAATAAAAACTTCATGTTTACATGAATTACATTCCTCCATTCACTTTCTACTTCTTCTTTCCAACTCATCTCATTTCTTTATCTACCACCCACCCACCCTCCACGTCATCACCATTATCCTTTATTTGCTTTCAATAAGAGCCAAAGTACACTGATGCACACCGCCGCCACTTTCATTCCACTCTCACCACCTTTTACTGGCATGTGCAAAGATCGAATGACATGTACAAGATTTTCAATTTTTTTTTTCCATTTTTAGTGCATAGATTTTGATGATTATATCTAGTATTGTAATAAATATATCATTACGACATTAAGCCAGTTCCCTTCCTCGTGCCAAGTCCGCCAAGTGTGGACACTTTTCAATGTTATGTAGGGGGGAGAGAAGTGTATTAATTCCAAATGGTCATTTCTATTTACACCTAAAATATTTTATGTCACCTCAAAACTGTACTTAACCTTGTCTCATTAAAGTTTTATTGCTATATTGCACAACTGTCGTACCTTTATTCTCGAATCCTTCATGATTGTCAGACTTGATGTGACTTATAATTAAGTTAAGTGGAAACCCATAGTAAATACTATAATTTCTCTTGTTAAAATACATCACCATTTTTTATACTAAGTATAACAGAGGAATTCAGAAGGAAGCCCACAGTTTTTCAAAAATGAGTAGTCTGATATTCAAGGAACAGGGCATTTATCTTCTATAAGGGCAGACAAATTGAAAATTGGAAAGCATAGATGGGAGGCCAGTTATAGAGACATGAGCTAGTAGTACATGGTGTGCTACTTTTATATGTTGAAGCGGTAAGAAGATTTAATGCATGTGGATGGCTAGGATACTTTTTAAGGTTAACAGAATTTGATGAGGACTCAACAGCTGAATTTGCGAGTACATTTGAAGAAGGGAAAGAAACTGTGTGGGGATTGATAGTGGTCACAATAGAGGAGAGGATAGTAGAAGTAACTAGATTACTAATGGTTGGGGAGCATTACCCCAATGTGCATGATGCCAGATCAGCTAGGGCCCAGTTTACCCTACCAAGCGACCCTCCATTGGAGATTACCAAACAAGGGTGCAAAAGAATGTCTATCCCTCCACCGTATAATGAGTTGGATACGCATATCATTAGGTATTTTACATGTGAAGGGAGATTTTCCAATTTGCATGCACATCATTTCAAATTACTGAGTTATGTAAGGCATAATCTACCAGTAAATATCCCAAATTTCTTGTACAATATGCTATGCATTAGTGCTGAGGAGACCCAAAAAGGAAATGCAAATTATGTCACCCACCATGCCCTAGTTAAATTTTTAATAGAAAGATCTCTTAGGGATGCCTCTCCCATGGCATGGTTGGAGTTTGTCAAGCACAAAACCCTACAACTACAGGTTAACCCTAATGTACAAATTGGTCATGATAATACAATACCAACTGACCCAGCCATTGAACAAGATACCCAAGGGGCAGAAATCGTAACTCTTCAAGAAAGTTTTCCCTTACCTTCTCAAGAGAGAAATGTACCTACTTCCTCTCAAACCAAAGGAAAATGAAAATTGGAGGAAGAACCTTCAGTTCCTGCAGCCAAACCACAAATCCCTACTTCTACGAATGGGAAGAAAAGGAAGTTGGCTCCTGCAGCAGCTACTCTTGCAGCAGAGAAACCGAAGAAGGATACTAAGAAAAAGGCTGTAGAAATTTTAGAAACCACTGTGCAAAGGAGTCCTAGAATGAGGGGATAGCTCCCTAGAGAATCCTATGAAAGCCAACCTACTTCTCCTTTGCAATTTGATGAACAACCCAATGTGCACATTATTCCAAACGATTCCCCAAATTAGTCTGCAGTTCCAAACTTTCCACCACATTTAGTAGAAACTTATGAAGCCGAACCTAATGTTTACCAAAATAGTCCCCAGGAAATCCATCAGGATATTCCAGACATTAATGAGGAGAATGCCTCAGTAATCCATTAGTTAGCCTATGCAAAAACTACCTTAATGCCCTACAACATAACTTAGTTAATAAGTTTCTTAGAGCAGTCTTGGAAGAAACATAGGAGGCAAAGAAACCAGGCAGAAGATTGTGGCCCAATCACCTTGCAAACACTTCTCTTTGGATTGCATAGTAAGTGTGTTCTAGCAACAACTTTATGGGGAGAGGAGAAGAAGAAATTGAAAAGAATAATAACAGAGCAAGGGGAAGAAATTGCAGAATTGAAAGAACAACTGGCAAAGCAAAAACAAAAGATGGATCATGCCCTCAAATTGGTTGATCAAATAATTGCATGTAGGCCACCTCCCAGGGTCTATACCATCTGTTTGAAAGAAAATTCCTCTTGTTCCAGCTAATGATGACCATTAAAGATATAGACTCTAAGTTCAAGTCAGCCCAAGAATTTTATGGGCTTTACCAGACTCTTCCCTCATGGCAGCAAAATCTACTTTGTGAACTGTACATGCATAACTTTATTATCCCAACTGAGACTGAGTGGAATCCTCTACTCTACATAGGGGATATACACCTAAGGGCATTAATTTCATGGATGCATAATGAATCCAACTATGACGGACAATTGGAAAAGTATAGGGAACAGGAGAAAATAGAGCCATTACCATTGAGAGTAGAGAGAAACAAGCCATATATACTCCTCAGAGATTGGCTCAATTTGACTTATGGAAAAATTAAGGAGGAAACAAGGGATAATTTTTTTGGGATTCGTACACATGTCTATGTGGAATATGATGGATTGTCTTACTTTGTCTTCTAGAGAGCCCTGACCGGAGCCAGAAGCAGATGGGGTAGGTTATCTGAGGCATTGAAGAAATCAGAGCCACACAGTCCCATCAACCTCTAAGCAACTATTCAAAGAGCACCAAAATACATGTAGCTGGGAAGATAAACTAGATAGGAACTCTGGTGTCCACTCACCATGCAGCCACCGATGCTCCTCTGGCCCTTGTATGACATCAATACTGACATACTTGACCGACTGCAAAATCACAGAGTAGATGTCTGGGAGAAAACAAGGGGGTTCTACTACACCTTCAAAAGCCAAAGGAGAGGGAGAACAAAGGTTGGAGATTTCAGAGAAACTACTAGAAGATGTAATGCTTGAGGACAAGCATTCAACTTGCCAATGGGAAAATGATAAGACCATTTTACTATCTTTATTATGTTAATCCTTATACTCTATTTTTAAGTATTATCAAAACAATTGTGAGCTTTTGGTCAATTGAACTTATGTCAAGTATAGATAGAACCATTAAACCATGGGTGGAATAGATATGTCATATTATGCCAATATTATATATATGTTGTTGTATTTCATATAATAATCAGAATGTGTGTTCTAACATTTGGAATAATTTGAATAAGCTACTTGTATGAATATCTTTTGCATGATAACTAATCCTGCTAGGAAGTAGGAGTCACTGGGAGTGGTCGACAACATTGAAGGAAGACGTTAAAGACCAGTTTCAAATGGATAAGCCATCATGGCATAAGAAGACATGGCTACCACAAATCAGGAGCCACTATTTCAAAGATGCATGAATGTATCTTTTCTATATTCCCTCCGTATTCCCAGCATGTTGACTTGGTCACCCCAACTTCATTGCATATGTCATGGGCTGTTGCGTTTCCTATTTTTTCTCTTTGGCGTGGTTTTAGTTAGATAGTTCCTTTTTCCGTTTCAAAATAAAGAATTCAATCCTCTATTTATAGGGATGAGATTGATAGTTTGTAAGTTCAGAGATTTTTGGAATACAATGCTCTGATTGTATCTTGCACAACAAGTTCATTTTCAGTTTCATGTATCATTCTCACGTAATCAGTTTTGAAAGATAATGAAGTAAATTTTGGTTCATATTCTACATTCATAGATTAGTAGAAGCCGACCAAGGGGGCCAAATTGGCAGGTGGATTAGAGTAGAAGTAGAATAGATTTACTTTCTAAATTTCCATCATTCTAGATATAAAATTACAGTTTATTCCTGCAACATTGTACTTTTTGAATGTTCCTGCATCACCTGCAAGGATAGTTATAGTGAATGCTCTAGGTTGAAAGAGAAGGTTTAAGTAGAGTTTGCAAGTTGTAGCATTCGTTTTAGTAAGGAGTAAGTGTGTTTCCTTTCCTACAACCCTAGTATAGATTCTTTTGATGTACTTTACTTTCCTACAACATAGGTAGAATGGCTCTTTAAGGAACTTAGTGCACATACTGTGCTATACCATTTCAAGTATACGTCCCTGGGTTAACAAACTAAATGCACCTCATGGTGGGAAAAGTGATCCTTATATTGAATAAAATATTCCTAAGAGATGCTTTGGGCATGATTACTAAGCACCTATTGTGAGGCAGTCCAGGTAGCCCTTTATCCCTAGACATTATTTATGCTCCTGTCCCTCAGCAAGCCAATATGCCTCATCTTGAGAATTACAATGGTAAGGGAGATCCTGTCACTCATGTTAAAACATTTCAAATCCTTTGTAGTGACTATGCTCATGACCATAGGATTTTAGCCAAGTTGTTTGCTATAAATTTTCGTGATAAGGCCTTGCAATGGTATTGTTCCTTGCCTCCTTATTCTATTGATTCTTTTCCAAAACTTGCTAATACCTTTATTGAACAGTTCCAAAATAAAATTGGTCTGCAAGTGTCCTTAACTGATTTGATGCATTGTAAACATAATACTAAAGAAAAATTGACTAAGTTTATTGGTAGATTTAAGCATTTGTATGCTCAAATTTCTTATCCTATTCCTGATATTGATATTCAACATATGTTTATTTCAAATTTGCAAAAGGATATTAGAGATAAGATTCTGCTTACTGAATTTACCTCTTTTCAAAAACTTTGTGCAATGCTTCATCATGATCAATTACAAGTGAGTCAACTTGAGCAACACTCCAATGGCTCATATTCCAGTTGATATGAGTGATGCTTCTCCTAATCCTAACAAGTTTCAAAAACCTAACAACTATGTCAAAATCAATAAACAAGAAAATGCAGTTGCTGATCAAGTTGTTGTTGCATCCAACAATGCCACTTCTGCATCCATTGCTTTTCATTTAAATCATACGTTTACTCCTCTTTTTGAATCTTTACATTCTATTATGAGTAAATTGTTGACTGCTAATATGATTGCTTTTCCTCTTATTCGACCTCTTCTTCCTACTATGATGACATCAAAATCCTTTGAGCCTAAAGCCTTTTATCAATACCATCGTCAAAATGGCCATGATACTAAGAAGTATTATTCTCCAAAACATAAGCTTCAAGAATTAATTGATTCTAATTCTTTATCTGTTGATAATTTTGATGGTAGTGGGAACTAATCTATCTCTCCTCCTAATCAAAACCTCCAAATCTATACGAATCCTTTTCCTACACATGATACTAATACCATTATTCAGCCATCTACTGTGGATATTATTTATGATTCAAAGATGGATGATCTCAATCATATTGTTAACCATGTGGAACATGTTGTTTTATCTCAACCAGTCTCTCTACCCCAACCTCAATCTCAACCTCCTATTCAATCTCCTCCATCTCAAATTCAACTTCAAGTTCCACCTCAACATAAACTGAAACCTCAATCTAAACCTTCAAAACAACCTAAGGATAAAAGACCCAGGGAACTCTTGATCACCTTTGATGATTCTGAGACCAGTAAAGCTCCTAATGGTCCCCTCTACATTTATGCTAGGATTTTTAAGATACCTACACATGATTTTCTTGTTGATCCTACTTCCTTGGTCAATGTCATCACTGAAGAAAACCTTTTTATGAAGAACTTACAACATTATTATTATAATACATCTGATGTGAGGATCCAAACTTGTAATGGTTTTCTCTATCCATCATTTGGTTCTATTAACTTCCCCATTGAAATTTGTGGTAAAATTGTGGAAACTACCTTCATTGTTGTCCCTACTTCTCATCAGCTTCAAGTTAAGCTTGGTTTGCCTTGGTTGACTTCCATGCATGCCATTGCTTCTCCTATCCATAAGTGTATTAAGTTAATTCATGATGAAGAAGTGAAAATGATTAATCATAGTTTATATCAACCTTCTAAGCCTAGGGATTGTGCTACCCTTGACTTCTTTTGGCCTTTATTACCTAATTCATGTTCTTCTCGACCTGATAACCTTTTTCGCTCATATCAAGCCTCTAAACATTGCAAGATTCTTGAGTTAAGCATGCCTCAGATAGATCTTAACCATGGTATTTTTCCTACACCTTCCATACCTCATTTATCCATTTATTCTAGTTCTGTTAATCAAGCTCCTACTGTTTCTTTTTAGAATCCTACTAATCCTCCTATAGAACCTATGAAGGAACCGGTTGTTGTTCCTCCTAGTTCTCAACATATTTCAAACAAGACAAAATGTAAAAAATCTTTGAATGAAATTCGTAAGAAGTGTTAGGAGAAAGCTAGGGCCTGTGCCTCTATTCTTCAAAGTTCTTTACCTTCTTTTGACTAGCTTATGCTTGATGTGTTGGAAGAAGTCAATCTTAATAATGATGTTAAGATGAATGATTATGATGATTCTATTTGCATCTTAGATTCTATTTTGATTAATCTTGATGAAGAATATACTCTGGATGATCCTATTGATGCTAATGATGAATATGAGACTATTGATCTTAATACTGATTTACCTCATATGATTTCCACACAATTGATAATTACACCTAGTATCAAACATCGTGATTATCAAGAGGATCCTTGTTTGGAACTGGCTATTATTCCTACTGTGTTGGATATAGTGCCTCTTGCAAGTTTCCCACCTTCTCTAAATGATATAAACTGAGATGGGGAGAGTAGGTGATGCACTTGATTGGCTTGTCCTCCATGGTAGTCTTTTATGTGTTTTCATGTTGTATTGTGCTTCTCCCGTAATGTGTTTTCTAAATGTTTGCTAGATTCTTTTATATGACCCTTGTTACTTTGTTGGTGCAAGGTGATAAAGGAATGAAACCTGTTTTACAATTATTCTATATGTATCTTTATTCTTCTATATATTGTTTTCATGTTATGTTTTACCTATGCTATTGTTTGTAATTTTTTTTCTTGTGTAGTCTGCTTGGATTTGTGACATGGTAACACTGATTCTTTTTGGTCTCCATGTTGTGGTCCGAAAACACTCTTCTTCGTAACTCTTGCATTTTCTTTCCTCCATTATGATTGTAGTTCTACTTTCTTTGGGGAATGATGTCAATTCATTTGCAATAATACCATATATATA
>MU228299.1:1372411-1396334 GCA_018584345.1 Thuja plicata
ATATATATAATCTTATGATCATACTGACCCCACGGTAGGTAGATCCCTTCTATGTTCTCTGTATGTTTATGTGGTATTTTCCTTGATTTGTCTTCACTTGGGGCATCTTGTAGTGGAAAATTAATCAGTGGAGTTTTTTAGGTTTCTGTTAAAGCCATTGCTCATGTTAAAGTGTTAGCAATGACTTTAATGTGGGGGCATATGCTCTACTCACTTTTTGCACACACGCACTTTCAAAATATGTTCAAAACTTAAAATTTTTCTCCCTTTATGGATTAGAGACTAATCTTTAAAGCATGGATTTTTACCTTATAGGATATCTTGATCCCCCTCGTTTCAATTTACATGTTTTGATCCCTTAAGGTCGGAAGGTGTTCTTAAGACTGGATCTCTCTATGTTTTGACTTTGCTCTTTTGGAATATAATATTCCTAAGAGTAAATCCTTGATGAGTTAACTAGTGAATAGCCACATTCACTAGGTGGTTCAACTCCATCTTTCCAGTTGCACTTTTTCCTTGTGTGATTCACAATGTGACATAGGTTCTGATTGGGAAAGTTAATCACACCCTCTCTCTTTTTCTTTGACTGGTGATGTCTCTCTTATTGTAATCTTGGGGTTGACAAATACTTGAGTTCCTGGGGGCTTGAGGATTATTTTGTCCCTTTGATTTCAATAAGATTATCTTTTCTTTATGATCTCCTTTACCAAGAGTTTGCATCGAGTCCATACTCTTGCTAAAGTGGAGGCTAAATGTATCATTGGAAAATGGAAGCACTTCCATTTTTCATTGGTTTATCCCTCCGAATAAGTGGTTTGGGGTCATGCCAAATGCCTTGAATGGGTCTTTGACTTGGATATGGATTTTCCCCTGTTCTACCCTATTTCTTACTTCTCTCTAGCCTATTTATGGCATCCTGCTCTACAAATTTGAGGTTCTTGACCTCAGGGTCAAGGTTGACCTTATAGGTCAAGGTCAAACTCATCCCTGATCTAGGGTCCAAACTTCAAGATTCCAAGGTTTCCAGATGTCAGGCTTTGGAAATATTTAATTCCCGCTTCCGGGTCAGCTGTTTCGGTCTCCGAAGTAAAGACTCTTGAAATTATATTTAATATAGGTCCACTTCTAGGGGTATAGGTCTAATTGGAATTTAATTCTCCTATGTAGGCCCCTCTAGAAGATTGTGCCCTAGATTTTTATATAAGGAAGCTTTCTCCTCTCATTTTCTCTAAGACTAAGAATCATAAGCTCTAAGACAAGATTTGAAAGGACAAGACTTGAAGCATACGATGCAAAAAGGAAGCAATATCATCCATACAAAAGTGATCATCTACATTAAAGCATTCAAGAATTCCATTCATCAAGGATATCCATTGGTAGCCAATGAAGGATTCAAGCTCTATGGAGTCCTCTTGTTGAATATTTCTCCATCCACATCCATGCAAGCTTCTTCCTATTCCAACATCCATTCAAGATTGGTGTTGAAGATCTAAAAGCAATTGATTTGAGACATCCTACATCCTACATCATACATTCTACATTCTACATTCATTTGGAGCATACATACTTGTGGATCCAAGGATTCAAATCCTCCACAAGAGTTTCTATACATGCAAGGTACAGGTACAAGACAATGAATTATAGAGCAGATATAGATACCCTTTTTGGCCAAATTTTAGGATCCATGAATAGAATTTCCATCAGAGTAGTGTAGGTCAAAGTTGACATTTTGGGGTACAATTGTGCCCCTGCATTTGGGTCAAGGTCGACCTGACTCAGAAAATGAAAATATTTCTAGGTTTTCTCCATCTCTGTGTTTTTGTTCCAGATCCGGTTGCATAATTTCCTGAAACATGATACAAAAACCAGAAAACAACAATTTCCAGATCTGCTATATTTTGAGGTTAGTACTTGTCTTCAATTCATTTTGATTAAGGTTTTGATCAATTCAAATCTATTGCACACTCTTCATCCATAATCCGGGAATGTAAGGCTTTCTTCTTTCTTCTTATTTCTGATCGATTGATGCATTTGTGCATTAACCATTTTCTTATGGTTGATCAAAGTGGATCTTTCCTTTGTGAAATTTGGGGCTAGGAGGAGAATCTTATCTTCCCCCAAAACCTATATCTACATTTCAACACAAACACCATTTCTTCCTATACATCAATTTTCTATCATACAAGAAGCTTCTAGAAACCTTTTAAATTTCCCTTACATTTTAAATTTGGCTTTTACAAATGGGAAATAATTATAAAGTGACTTTTATTTTATAATTCTTTGTTAACATAAAAGTTACTTTAATTACTCTATTAAAATTTTAAATTAAGTTATCCATTAAATTTATTATTTTTTGCCAACTTAAATTATTTCTCTATTACAAAATTAAATTAAGTTGTCATTAAATTTATTTTATTTTTGGATATGAAAAAAATGATGATGGATCGCTCTCTGCCCTGCTTGCGAACAACACTAGCAAACAAATTGTGTTTTTTAATAAAACAAAGTATGTGAAAGGTCTCTCATAGGATGACATTTGCATATCAAATTCATTTAGTATATTTCAAAATTTGAAGGAAACCTCGAAGGGTTTTATGTCGAAGTCTCAAAATATTGCCTTGGGAAAAAATCAATTCTCAGATTATTATCCTTCTGAATATCGAAATGATAGTTCTGTCCTTCCAAACAAGCATTTCTTACCCAATAGGGCTCCAAAGGCTGGCATTGGGACCTCCTCAGATGGGTGGACAATGGTGCATAGATAGAAAAAGAAAGGGGTTCCTACAAACTATAAATGCGATAAAATTAACAACATCTCGCCATGCGCCTCTGGAGTGAATAAAATTTCATTGGGTAAATCTGGTGAATCTACCAAAAAGTCCCGAATGAAATCACTAGTTTTGCCAAATCTATGTACCTAAAGCTCAAACCTGAAGAAGGAAAGCTCTAAGGTTATTAATAAAAATGGTTTTACCAAAACTGAAACAAGGGAATTCTTAGGGAATAAGAAAACTGTCAAACAAAATGATTTTGGTAACCCCAACAAACGTACATACACACTCATTATTATCAATATTTATTCTAAAGGCTTGAGAGAGCATTGAAAAAAAATTAGGTTATACGCTAAATGGGAAGGACAAGGAATATCTGGTTTTGACTTGTTTGATTGGCTGATAGCTTTCCTTCGAAACCAGGTAAGTATCTCTAAACTTGAAAATGGTTACTTTTTCATTGATTGCAAAAATTTCTCTGAGAAATAGGCTTCTTCTCAGATCTCCTATATTTTTTAAAGGTTTTTAAATAATATTTTCTGAATGGACACACAACTTTGATCCATGTAGAAATAACTTTGAACCTGCATTTCAATGGATTAAAATAACTAAATTCCAAATGGAATTGCTTCACAACTACATACTTGGCAGAATGTAAGACGAATTGGGAGGATTCCCTAGCTTAGAGGAAGATTTTGTCTCTTCAAGTAATGTCAAAATTTTGATAAAACATAAGCCTAAGTGAATTCTAGAACCCTTCAAAATCATCACAAATAACTCTATCTACACACTCTATCCAAAATACCTTAATGGTGTGACAAACAAAAAAATCATTTTCAGCAATGCCAAGCTTACATCTGATTTTGACCAACAAAATTCCATACCAATTGAAACCCCATCCAAATAATATTTGCCTTTTGAAGATAAGATATCGATCCAGTTTAGCCCAGGGAAAGGGGGATTCACTCTTTTTAAAATAACCCATACTTCAATAGCATTTGAAGACATTGAGGAAGGATAAATTATTGAAAACCCCATACTGGTGTCTCCCAATGATATACCTATTAGTTCAATCCATTAAACCCTGAACCATTTAGCTATGCCAATTGCTAGCCCTGAGCAACAAACCAAGCTATAGGACAACAAGGAAGATGAACCCCTCATAGACCTAGAACAAAATGCTAATACTGTGAATAACCTTAATTCCATTAGATAAGTAGAGGAGGCCCCTAATAACCTGCACTCAGTGATTGAAACTGTGGGTATCATCAAACCCTCATCACCTTAGTACCATGAATCCAATATACATACACTTATTAAAGAAGCAAATAAAATTGTAAATAAATTTAACAAGAGGATCTTGTAAAGAGTCTGGAGGCCAAAATGAAGATATTAAGTTATTTTTTAGGTAGTATTATGAATGTTCAGGAGGAAGTTAACAATGAATTAATTTCTTGGTATGAATTACAAGAAAATAAAAATTCAACTAACAATGCAGTTAATAACAACAAGCTAGAAGCATAAACCCACCTAGATTCACACCATGAGATAGGAACAAACATGAACAATGATAATATAACCCCCTCTAATTTGGCCATAAATCAAATCAGTAATACAGAGAATTTTCAAGATGAATTCATGAATGTAGCAAACAACACACCCTCACTAATAAACAACACTGCTGAAGAAAAACTAGATAATAATAAGGCAAAAACCATTAATCCCAGCCCAAGATAGAAACCACAAATTCCCATGGAATTAGCTGAGGTTTATGATATGATGGGAATTGACCACGGTTTTGATGAAAATGAAATCAATATATTACAATTTAACAATAATAACTTTATATATGAAGGTTACTCATCAAACTTCATTGATAAATTGGATAATGATTTAGATACTGATAAAGAAAACAAAAATGTTAACCAAATTATAATAAAAAATGCTTTGAATAACAAAAAATTAGGAATTGCTCCATCAACCTCAGATTTGGATTCCCCCAACTATGGAAAATTTCTTAAAAAAAGGGGTAGGAAATCCAACTCAAAACTCAAGAAATTAGATGGGAAGCAGGTAATCAAATTAAACTCTCTGACTTATACCATGCAGGGAAGGGGAAGTTCCTTCCCATATAAAAATGAAAGTATCTTAATGGAATGTTAGGGGTATAAACGCCCCTAAAAAACATCATTTTTTTAAATGATGGCTAAACTTATTAAATTCAAAAATAATAATTCTACAAGAAACTAAAATCACCAATGAAGAACTGGTTAAATTTAGTAGGAAACTAGGCATATGGAAACTTGAGGGTACTAAAATTCACACCGATGCGGATGGTTTGGCTATATTATGGGATCCCAGGAAAGTCATTTTTTATTGTGAAATAAAAGAAAGCATTTGGATGGGAGGGTGGGTCAGAAGCATCCATAGTTTGTTATCCTTTTATTTTATCAATATATATGGTCCCATTACTACTTCAGACAAACAAAAACTTTGGAATGAGACTAGTATATTTTGGAAAAATGAAACTAATATAAGCTACATTATAGGTGGTAATTTAAATGCTATCTCCAACCTTAGTGAAAAAGGAAGAGGTTTACAATTAGAAACTCAATCTACTAATGATTTTAACGAATGGATTATATCAAACAACCTAATAGATATAAAAACCAATAATGGTATTCACACATGTAACAATAGGAGAGATGGATTAGACAACATAGTTGAGAGGCTTGATAGGTTATTATTTTCAGGGAACCTAGTCATCTTCAATTTCTCCTTTTTGGCTTATATAGCATCATTATCTGGATCAAACCAATTTCCTATAATGCTTGATATCATCAGGGAATCCAAACCAATTAGAAACCCTTTTAATTTGAAAACATGTGGTTCTTGGATAAAAAATTCCTAAATCTACTTGAACAATGGTGGAATGAAGATCAATTTGAAGGTTCCAAGATGTTCAGATTTATTTCAAAATTAAAATCCCTCAAAAACAAAATTTTAAATTAGAAGAACCAACACTTCAAAAATATATTTGAACAAAAAGCAGAAATAGAAAAGAATATATAGAAACTAAATGAATAATTAATAAGATATGGCATGGACACCGAAAAATATTTTAGAGAAAAGGAACTATTAAACAAACTTGTAGAACTGTTGTCAAAAGAATAAATTTATTGGAAACAAAAATCAATAGAAAACTGGCTATCGGACGATGACGAAAACACTAAATTTTTCCACAACACGAAGCAAAGAAGAATTATTAATAGAATTACCAAAATCAAAGATAGTATAGGAAGGACGTTAGAAAACCACAAGGAAAAAGAAAACAAAGTGGCCTCCTTTTTCCAAAACATTCTCAATAACTAGGACTCTTCTAATATGCAATCTCAACATGTATTATTAAACAATATACCCAAACTCCTAACTAAAAAGGACAACAAAATGCTAAATAATAATTTTACAATAGAAGACATAAAAACCACACTATTCCAAATGAAGGCTGAGAAAGCCCCTGTCCTAGATGGGTTCAACACTAGATTTTTTGAAAAATACTCAAAATTTCCTAGGCAAAGAACTATGAGAAGCAATTGAAAGTACTAGGAATCAGGAAACATACTTAGAGAAATCAACAACACATTCCTCGCTCTTATTCCAAAAAAAGCTGAGATCAACAACTTTAGGGATTTTAAACCCATCGAATTGTGTAATACTATATATAAAATCTTATAAATGACATTAGCAAATAGACTTAAATCTCTCCTCCCATCCATAATTTCCAAAGAATAATCCGGTTTCATTCTAGGTAGATCAGCTTTTGATGGTATCATCATTATTCAAGAATTAATTCATTCGGTGCAAAAAATTGTAGACCCATGTATGATAATCAAACTTGACATTCAAAAAGCATATGATAAGGTCGATTGGAGATTCCTATGAAAATACCTAGAAGCGTTTGGATTTTCTAAATAATGGATTAACTTAATCTTCAATTGCATCTCCTCGACTAAAATTTCTATTTTAATCAATGGAACTCTTGAAGGTGTTTTTGATATCCCAATAGGCTTGAGACAAGGTGACCCCATGTCACCTTTCCTTTTCATCATAATGGTGGAGGCTTATGGGATAATGATTACCCATTCTCAATTACTAGGGCATATCCAAGGGATCAAAGTTACAAATGAGGTACCAAATATTACACATGAACAATTGGTTGATGAATGTGTGCTCCTAGCCAAAAGTTCAAAGGAAGAGGCAATTAAACATAGGGACATTATAAATATATACAGGAAAGCATCTGGTCAACAAGTTAATGCTGACAAATATGAGATATTCTTCATTAATACCGACATAAACACAAAAATGAAAAATGTCGCATTCTAGGCTTCAAAGAAGGTAATTTCCCATGTAAATACCTTGGTATGCCCATAGATAAGGACAATAGATCTTCAAAAGTATGAGAACCCCTTATTAACAAATTTGACAGTAAAATGGATAGCTAGAAAGGAAAATGGTTATCTAGCGCATGGCATGTCACCACGATCAAATCAGTTCTTTCTTCGCTACCCACATATCAAATGTCGTGTATGCCACTAACCCATTATAAAAAATATAAACTAGAAAAGAAATTAAGAAACTTCTTTTGGCAAGGGGTTTCAAACAAAAACAAAATGATCCTCATTAGTTGGGATAAGATTTGCAAACCATTCGAGGCAGGTCATCTCAAAATTAAAAAATTAAAATGATAGAACATGGCTTTAGGGGCTAAAATTTAATGGAAGATCTACCAAGAACCTAATTGTAAGTGGGTTATAATTTTGACACATAAATACTTAAGATCAGAAGACCGAACCAACATCTCTAGAAGCGTGAATCCACCTAGAGGATCCAGAGCTTGGAACTTCATTCTTGAATGTTGAGACATCATTAGAAACATATTAACTGGGACATAGGTACAAGTAACTCTACCCTCTTCTGGGAAGATTCATGGGCTGGATACACTCCTTTATCTGAGATAATTCCCCAACACATCATTGACACCCTATCCAACATGTGGGTAAAGATGGTCAATAACTATTTTATTTTCCTGGAAGGTGACCCCAACCTAACTTGGAAATGGATATCCTTGGAAGATTATACCCTATCTAACAATGACAAACTCTTACTGTACCAAATTATTTCCTCTAGGCACATTAACCCCAAAACCCGTGTTGACAAACTCATATGGGAAGGCTTTAAAATTGGTTCTTATCAAGTTAAGGATGGATATAAAGCCCTCACTTCCGATCAAAAATGGAATAAATATGAACTCCCTTTACATTTGTGTTGGGATAAACTTTTTTTTCCCAAAGCTGGTATGTTTCAATGGGCTGCACTTCAGAAAAGAATAATCACAACATAATGGTTTAGGAGAATCAGATTTGAAGGGACTTCATGATGCATTTTATGTGAGGCCCATGAAGAAATAGCAGACCACATACTCCTTAACTATCCATGTTGCAAGCTTTTGGCAATGGCTTACCAACAAACTATATTACAATACTTATTTTAGCAATAATTTGTTATAACACATGAAAGCATGGCCATCCACTAATAGTTGCAATCTCTACAACATACTATGGAAAATTGCCCCATCTATCATCACTTGGGAGTTGTGGAAGGAAAGGAATCACAAAATATTCCAAGATAGGAAAATGAATAAGATCAATCTACTCAATAAAATTGAAGCCAACATAGTTGAAGTCGCTAACAATAGATTAAGAAACACAATACATAAAGAAGGTACATTTTCATATTGGGACATCGAGATGGGGAAAGAGTGGTTTGGACTTATTATTCCTCCTTAATATGACAAGGGTGGAGATGAGGCAACCAAAGCTAGGAAGGAATGCAAGTGGACCCCCCCATAAATGAATGGTACAAACTCAATTTTGATGGGGGTTCCCGAGGAAATACATGGACTACTAGCATTGGATGCATAGTGCACAATTGAGATAGTGAAATTTATGGTGAAATTGTGAAGCCAATTGGATTCACCACTAACAATCTAGCTGAGATAGATTCTTTAATCGAAGGATTGATTTTATGTATAACTCTAGGCCTTAGGAACTTGGAAATTGAAGGGGATTCCCAAATCATCACTAATGCACTGAGGAAAGGTTCTACCCCTAATTGGACCGTAAATTCCAGATTTGAAAGAGCTATAGGTCTACTTAAATAATTTAACCTAGCTAAATTTAACCACATATTCAGGGAAGGTAACAAGGATGCTAACCACTTAGCAAATCTGGGAGAAGATGGTAATTCTATTTTTCACAATAGGTCTTTAGACATAAGGTAGATCATCAAGTTCTGACCACCTTTCTTCAACATTATCCTTGTTAATCATTCAAACCTCTTGAAAATATTTCAATAAATCTATGATCCAATTGTAGAGTACCGTCTGACACTAACTCTTATTTATAACCTACCCTCAACCCCTAGAATGTATGGGAATTACTAGCCAATATAATAATGTAGTGTATTCACAGTTACCTCCTAAGCGGAACCTAGTAGCAAGGCACTCATAGAGTGCTCTGAGTTAGCCTCAACCAGGTAACAAACACAATGAGGATTATGAGATTCATCCAACCATATACACAAAACTCTAATTTTAACTTTAACTAATTACAATAACAATCACTCCTAACCAAGGAACATGAATAACTAGAATAAGTTTACTCTCATTTAAGAAGGTGTATCAACATTAGCAAGGCCAAGAATTGTGAAGGCATAACAAAGAACCAACCATACTAATGTATTTTTTATAATGATTATGGCCTCTCAAAGGGTTTTGTTCTTCACCAGAAAGCTTCTTACAATATAGAACTGCAATGAATGTTTAACACCCTTTTCCAAAAATGATTACATTTTAAAAAAAAGTGGAACAAAGGCATTAACGGGAACACAAATTTGAAAAAATTCTTCCCTTCCCCAAGACAAATAAGGGAGCCTCATTACATTTCACAATTGACAGACAACAATTACATTGGCTAGGTGTTTAATTTTATTGGCAAATAAAAAACACAAAAATGTATTTATAAATACATACAAAACTTTACATTTTTGTATATAAATCTCTCATTATAAATAATAAGACACCCACTCTAAAATAAAGGAAATATAATTGGGATCAATGGTATATAATCAAATTTTAATGTTTAGTGTTAAATATATTAAAGATCATAAAAGTTAGAATCAAATTCATTACATATGAGTTATAATTAATTATAGAGAACATGGGATTGGAAAAGTTCAAAGGCAAATGACTAACACTGATAAAAAATTGGATGGTTTATTAATTATGTGGTGCAGGAGCACCCTAAATGAACCAAGTGTTCCTATGGAAACTAGGTGTTCCCTCAAGGTCCTCAGAGGACTTTAGTGATGTTAAGACATTGGGTTAATCACTGGACCACCTTGTAAGGCCATAGTTCCAAGTTTGGCACCTTACGAGCCCTTGGTCAACTATCGGTCATTAATGGTCCAAAACCATAGGAATAGTTTGTTTTTAGGTTTTTCATGTTTGGATCCACTAGGGATCACAAAAATAACATTGTGACCAATTTTGGTCATCAGATTTGCAAAATATGTAAAAGTTGCTTAAAAGTTGTCAAGCAACTTTTGAGAAAACTTGACAAATTTTTGAAAAACAACTCCCAAATGGTCAAATCAGTTCAAATATGTTATGTAACCATTGGTAGTGCCTAAAAAATCCCTTTCAGGTGGGTGGTAGGCTAATCATGTAATTTGGCATTTTGAAATTAATAAAATATAACCATTTTCCTGCATTCCTGAGAAATAGTCTTTATGTACGGTTGGGTACAGATATAAGGACATGAAAGTCTAACACAAAGGGTTAGTTCTGTGAATATTCTTTCATTTTCCTTTTGTCTCATGTGTTGAGCAATATTAGTTTGAAAGTTATTAAATTTGTAAACTCACTGCCTGGTTTGTAGGCCCTAAATCAGGGTTTAGGAAAGAATTGAGTGTATTTCACTTGTCCACCATGGGAATTCAATGAACCTTGGTGGAAAGCATGTTTATATGATTCTCTTTAATATTATTCAAGATAGGTTCTCCAAAATATAGGGAGATGGAGTTACAATGATGCCCTAGGTGTATATCCTTATGTATGCACCAATCCACAATTAGGTCAACAATCATAACTCTAGTTTGGGGATTCATTAGAGGCTCTAAGTCAGAGGAGGAGACCCTTGTACACACCCTCACATGATCCAATCATTTTTTTTGAATTTTGATGCATCCTAAAGGAACTTATAGTGTAAGTGGAGGCCTAATCAGCCCTAATTATAGAAGCAATTTTCTGTGTCATCCTGTCTCTTCTCATTTCCATGTTTTAGGGTTTGAGTAAAAATTCCTAGGCCATAAAGGGTGTCTGAATCCCTAATTAGTTTAGGGGGTTATGTAGAAGAATATCATTTAAGATCAATTTTCCTTCAGGAAAAGGCTATAAGCCTAGTCTTGGGTTTGTGAGGCAACCATGTCATATGGGTTGCAATTGAGTGAAAGAACCATTAGAACTAAATGTTAGGGACCTAGATAGACCACACCTATGAGAATAGGTCACCCCTGGTCCAATAAGTCATTTTGGGGGTATTCTTGAGAACTTGGGTCAAGTGCTTGTGAAGCCAACCTTGGTAGTTGGTGTTGTAGGATTGGTGAAACCTAGTGATTAGGTTTCCCTTGGGGTTTTGGGGTTGTGATAACCTTAAAAAAGTCCTTTCCCACACTTGTGATAAGTGTGAAGAACTTTGGCCTTGGAGAGTTGGTGTTTGGGGTGTATTGCCCTATTTTGAGCCATTTGGAGGCTTCCTACTACCCACTTTGCATCAAGTGGTATCAGAGATATGTCTACTCTCGAGGATTAAGATATCCCTTCAAGGGTTACAAATATTGAATTAGAAAAGATGGTGAGAGAACAAAGGGCAACAAATGTAGCCTTGACAAGAAGAATTCAAGAGTTGGAGAACAAGGTAGAGATGGGAAAAGAGGACACTTTTGGTGGTGAAGAAGGGAGTGATTTAGATGAGGACACCCTTGATCAGGATGTGAACATTCATGCAGACCAAAGACCCCTTCTAGATGCCTTAAAGTATATGGGGAGAAAAACCATGGAGGAGAAGTTGGATCTACCAAATTTTAGTGGAATGAATGCAGATTTGGCCTTGGATTGGATAGAGGCCCTAACAAGATTCTTTGAGTGTGAGGACATCCCTGAGAAGGAGAGAGTAAAAATGGAAATATCCAAGTTGAAGGGAGCAACCCTAACTTGGTGCAACTTTATCCAAACAGAGAGGGTGAAGAATGGGAAGAGCATGATCTCTTCATGGAACAAAATGATTGCATTGGTCAAGGAGACCTATGTGCCTGAAGACTATGGGGTAAAAATCCATAGGAGGAAAAAAATCCTAAATCAAAAGGATATGGATGTGGGCTCATACACCGAGGAGTTCCTAAAATTATGTATGAAGACAAATGTGGCAAAAGATGAAGAAAAATTAGCAAGATATATGAATGGTCTTAAGGTATCCATTCAAGAGAAACTTAGCCTACATTGCCCTACCATAGTTAAAAAGTGCTATCAAATGGCACTCAAGGTAGAGGAAAAGTGGAAGATAAAATAGGAGTTTGGAAAGGGAAAGAGTAATGATAGTAGGAAGAACTTTGGAGCAAGAGGAACCTCTTGGAATAGAGGACAATACAGTGGTAATAGTAGCAAGACCCCTGACCAAGGAGACAAAGAAAAAAATGATACAAACTTCAGAGGTGACTATAGAGGGAGAAGACCCTTCAATAGGGGAAGGAAAAACACTGGAAGAGGAAATGGACCATTAAGGTGTTACTACTGCAATCAATTGGGACACCATGCAGGCAGATGCCCTAAGAAGAGAAACAATAACAATCAAGGAGAAATAAGAGCACAACTCATTCAAGAGGATAAGAAAGAAGATAATTAAAATTAAAGGGATTTAGAACCAAAGGAAAGAGCATGTTTTATGATGATACAAGTCTTCCTTCAAGTTCCACAAAGCCAAGAACCTCCTCAAAGAAAGAATCTCTTCCAGACAAAGATCAAGTGCAATGGAAAGGTATGTAACTTGCTTATAGATTCTGGATCAAATGAAAAATTTAGTGTCTTGTGAAATAGTATAGAAGTTAAAACTCCCTAAGAAACCTCATCCTTTTCCTTATCAAGTCTCTTGGCTAACAAAGGGTCAACAAACCTTAGTGACTGAACAAGCATGGATAGAATTCTCTATAGCAGACTTTAAAGATAAAGTTCTTTGTGATGTTGTTGAAATGGATGCCTCCCACATCCTTCTAGGAAGGCCTTGGCAGTATGATGTAGATGCCACACACAATTGTAGGATAAATACCTACTTCCATCACTAAAGATAGGAAAATATTCACCATGAAGCCCCTGCTTGATACGAAAATAGAGAAAGAACCTACTATCATAACCATGGGTGAGAAAGAAATGTTAAAAGTTTTAAAAGAACCTGAAGCTCAAGCTTTTGTCCTAATATCCAAGCCTAAGGATAGTATAAGGTCTAATAATGATGATCCTATACCAAATGAAGTGAAGGAATTTCTTACAAAATATAATGATGTCACTATCAGTGATCTACCCAAAACCCTCCCTCCCTTAAGAGATATCAATCGCCAAATTGAATTGATACCTGGTTCCTCCTTGCCAAACAAGGCCCCATACAAAGTGACACCAGTTCAACATGCAGAGATTGCAAGCCAAGTCAATGAATTGTTAGAGAAGGGACTAATTCAAAAGAGTCTTAGTCCATGTGTTGTCCCATCATTTTTAGCTCCTAAAAAGGATGGCAAGTGGAGATTGTGTATTGACAACATAGCCCCAAGAAAAATCACTATAAGATATAGATTTCCAATTCCAAGAATGGAAGATCTTCTTGACCAATTAGGCACTGCTTGTTATTTTACAAAGATTGATTTAAAATCAGGCTATCACCAAATTAGGATAAATCCATGTGATGAGTGGAAGACAATGTTTAAGACAACCGAGGGTTAGTTTGAGTGGCTTGTTATGCCATTTGGCTTGAGTAATTCTCCTATTACATTCATGAGACTCATGAATGAGGTCTTCATTAATTTTAATGGCAAGTTTGTGGTCATATATTTGGATGACATTCTGATTTACAATCATAGCAAAGAGGAACATATTCATCATGTTGAGCAATTTTTGAACAGACTCCATCAACACAAGTTAGTGATTAACTTGGAAAAGTGCATGTTCATGAAGAAGGAACTTGTCTTCTTAGGATTTGTCATCTCCCAAGGCACCCTCGAAATGGATCTAGAGAAGTTTGCAACTATAGTCAATTGGCCTCTACCAAAGAACCAAGGTGATGTTAGAAGTTTTCATGGTTTAGCAACTTTTTATAGAAATTTTATTAAGAATTTTAGCCATGTGTGTGCTCCTATGTTGGACACAATAAAGGGTGGAAAGAAGACCAGATTTGAATGGACTAAAGAAGCTACAAATACATTCCAATATCTCAAGAATATAGTGGCACAATCTCCAATCCTAGTTCTCCCAGACTTCAACAAGGTATTCATAGTTGAAACAGATGCAAGCAACTTGGCTATAGGTGCTGTCTTGAGCCAAGAAGGTAAGGCTATAGAATTTTTCTTAGAAAAAATGAATGATGCCAAGAAGAGGTATTCTACTTATGATTTAGAACTTTATGCAATGGTACAAGCCCTAAAAAAGTGGAGACACTACTTACTCCCTAAAGAATTCATTGTTTATACTGACAACCATGTACTAAGTTTTCTTAACAGTGAGGAGAAGCTTGGAATCAAACACATCAAATGGATGGAGCAGTTGCAGGCATATACCTTCAACATAAAGCATAAAAAGGGAGTGGAAAAAAAAGTGGATGATGCCCTAAGAAGAATGGTCATATTGATTGACGAAGTACAACTTCAGAGTGTAGGGATTGATTACCTAAAACACCTATATGCTGATGATCCAAAATTTGGAGAAGTTTTTGAGGTATGCACTAAAATGGTTGGCAAATACCATACTGATTTTTTTTATTTTTTGATTCAGAATGGACTCTTGTTTAAAGGAGCCCAATTGTGCAATCCTAAATGTTCCATGAGAACAAATATTATTAAGGAGAAACATTATGGTGTCTTAGGAGGACATTTTGGGATAGATAAGACCACTGATTTAGTGAAAAGAAGTTATTTTTGGCAAAATATGGGGAATGAAGTCAAGAATTTTGTTGAATCTTGTACTATTTTATAGCAAGTAAAGGGTGTATCTACTCACCAAGGATTGTACCAACCTCTACCAATTCCGTCTAGGCCATGGGAATCAATTTCAATGGATTTTGTTATGGGTTTGCTAAGGACAAAGCAGGGTTATGATAGTGTTTTTGTCATTGTGGACAGATTTAGTAAAATGGTGCACTTTGTTCCTTGCAAGAGCACAAATGATGCTTCCCATATAGCACATCTATTCTTTAAAGAAGTGGTTAGGATCAATGGTATACCTCAAACCATAGTCTCTGATAGAGATGTCAAATTTCAGGGTCACTTTCGGAGAACACTCTTTAAGAAATTGGGTACAAATCTGACTTATAGCTCAGCATACCACCCATAGACAGATGGGAAAATAGAGGTGGTAAATAGATCTCTTGGAAGTCTCTTGAGATGCGTAACCAAATAGTACACCCAAAGTTGGGACATGATCCTACCACATGCAGAGTTTGCATTTAATGACTCCATGAATAGATCCACTGGAAAGACACCATTCCAAATAGTGTATGGACTGCATCCCAAAGGCCCATTGGATTTAGTAGAGTTACCATCTGATTTCAGAGTTAGTGCACAGGGATAGGAACTATCCAAAATGATCTCTAAAGTGCAGATAGAAGTGAAAGAGTCACTACAACAGTCAACTATGAAATACAAAGCACAAGAAGACAAAAGAAGGAGAGAAGCTCATTTCAAAGTTGGAGATAAGGTATGGACATACCTAAGGAAGGAGAGACTCCCTAAAGGTAGATCTTCAAAGTTGCACATGAAGAAAATTGGACCTTGCACAATTCTCACCAAGATGGGTGAAAATGCATTTGAAATTTCTTTGCCCGCTACTTTATTGATTTCTCCTATTTTTAATATTGCAGATCTCACTCCTTACAAGTGTGTTGCAGACATTACTAATGTGCAAGGATCACAAGTTGAAGATGATGGAGACTATGTGAAAGATCTCCCACCAAGAAAAAAAATGGAGTTAGACATAATTTTGGAATCCAAAGTATTGAAGAAGACAAGGAAGAATAAGTACATGCAGTACTTAGTGAAATGGAAATGACTCCCTCCAATAGATGCTACGTGGATGATAGAGGACCAGATCCAACAACATGGAACCACTGTTGACCAGTTATCCTCAAGTGGGAACTTGAGTTCAAATCTCATGGGGAGTATGGTGCAGGAGTACCCTGAATGAACCAAGTGTTCCTATGGAACCTAGGGGTTCCCTCAAGGTCCTCAAAGGCCTTTAGTGATGTTAAAACATTGGGTTAATCACTGGACCACCTTGTAAGGCCATAGTTCCAAGTTTGGCACCTTATGAGCCCTTGGTCAACTATTGGTCATTAATGGTCCAAAACCCTAGGAATGGTTTTTTTTTAGGTTTTTCATGTTTGGATCCAATAGGGATCACAAAAATAACATTGTGACCAAGTTTGGTCATCATATTTGCAAAATTGCAAGATATGTAAAAGTTGCTCAAAAGTTGTTAAGCAACTTTTGAGCAAACTTGACAACTTTTTGAAAAACAACTCCAAAATGGTCAAATCAATTCAAATATGTTATTTAACCATTGGGAGTGCCTTAAAAATCCATTTGAGGCGGGTGGTAGGCTAATTATGTAATTTGGCATTTTGAAATTAATAAAATATAACCATTTTCCTGCATTCCTGAGAAATAGTCTGTGTGTATGGTCGGGTACAGACAGAAGGACATGAAATTATGACACCAAGGGTTAGTTCTGTGAATATTCTTTCATTTTCCTTTGGTCTCATGTGTTGATCAATATTAGTTTGAAAGTTATTGAATTTGCAAACTCACTACCTAGTTTGTAGGCCCTAAATCATGGTTTAGGAAAGAATTGAGTGTATTTCACTTTTCCACCATGGGAATTCAATGAACCTTGGTGGAAAGCATGTTTATATGATTCTTTCTAAGATTCTGAAAGATAGATTCTTTAAAATGTAGGGAGATGGAGTTACAATGATGCCCTAGGTGTATATCCTTATGTATGCACCAATCCAGAATTAGGACAACAATCATAACTCTAGTTTGGGGATTCATCAGAGGCTCTAAGTTAGAGGAGGAGACCCTTGCACACACCCTCACATGATACAATCATTTTTTTGGAATTTGGATGCATCCTAAAGGCACTTTTAGTGTAAGTGGAGGCCTAATTAGCCCTAATTGCAAAAGCAATTTTTTGTCATCCAGTCTCTTTCTCATTTCCATGTTCTAGGGTTTGAGTCCAAAGTCCTAGGGCATAAAGGGTGTCTGAATCCCTAATTAGTTTAGAGGGTTATGTGGAAGAATCTCATTTAAGATCAATTTTCCTTTTGGAAAAGGCTACTAGCCTAGTCTTGGGTTTGTGAGGCAACCATGTCATATGGGTTGCAATTGAGTGAAAGAACCATTGGAACTAAATTTTAGGGACCTAAATAGACCACAGCTATGAGAATAGGTCACCCCTGGTCCTATAAGTCTTTTTGGGGGTATTATTGAAAACTTGGGTCAAGTGATTGTGAATCCAACCTTGGTAGTTAGTGTTGTAGGATTGGTGAAACCTATTGATTAGGTTTCCCTTGGGGTTTTGGGGTTGTGATAACCTTAACCAAGTCCTTTCCCATACTTGTGATAAGTGTGAAGCACTTTGGCCTTGAAGAGTTGGTGTTTGGGGTGCATTGCCCTATTTTGAGCCATTTGGATGCTTCCTAATGCCCACTTTGCATCATTTTGGTTTACATAACTGAGTACACGGAAGACCATATCTATACTTTTATTCATATTCACAAGTGTACATGTACAATGCATAAGTTAAATATAATGCCAAGGCATGTATGTATAGGAATATGAGTATAGGTATGTTCTTAATTACCAATGTTGCCTCGGAAAAAATTGATGGTGAGTAGGGTAGTGTGATGGTCACAAAAATAACATTGTGACTAATTTTGGTCATCAGATTTGCAAAATTGCAAAATATGCAAAAGTTGCTCAAAAGTTGTCAAGCAACTTTTGAGAAAACTTGACAACTTTTTGAAAAACAACTCCCAAATGGTCAAATTGGTTCAAATATGTTATGTAACCATTGGGAGTGCCTAAAAAATCCC
Organism: Thuja plicata; assembly: GCA_018584345.1. Classification (NCBI taxonomy): domain Eukaryota; kingdom Viridiplantae; phylum Streptophyta; class Pinopsida; order Cupressales; family Cupressaceae; genus Thuja; species Thuja plicata. Next base: position 1,390,650 of record MU228299.1, read on the forward strand.
TTTCAGGTGGGTGGTAGGCTAATCATGTAATTTGGCATTTTGAAATTAATAAAATATACCCATTTTCCTGCATTCCCGAGAAATAGTCTTTATATACGATTGAGTATGGATAGAAGGACATAAAACTCTGACACCAAGGGTTAGTTCTATGAATCTTCTTTCATTTTCCTTTTGTCACATGTGTTGATCAATCTTAGTTTGAAAGTTATTGAATTTGCAAACTCACTGCCTGGTTTATAGGTCCTAAATAAGGGTTTAGGAAAGAATTGAGTGTATTTCACTTTTCCACCATGGGAATTCAATGAACCTTGGTGGAAAGCATGTTTATATGATTCTGTTTAAGATTATTCAAGATAGGCTCTCCAAAATATAGGGATATGGAGTTACAATGATGCCCTAGGTGTATATCCTTATGTACGCACCAATCCAGAATTAGGACAACAATCATAACTCTAGTTTGGGGATTCATCAGAGGCCCTAAGTCAGAGGAGGCGACCCTTTTACATAGCCTCACATGATCCAATCATTTTTTTTGAATTTGGATGCATCCTAAAGGCACTTATAGTGTAAGTGGAGGCCTAATTAGCCCTAATTGCAGAATGCAATTTTGTGTGTCATCCTGTCTCTTCTCATTTCCATGTTCTAGGGTTTGAGTCCAAATTCCTAGGCCATAAAGGGTGTCTGAATCCCTAATTAGTTTAGGGGGTTATGTAGAAGAATCTCATTTAAGATCAATTTTCCTTCGGGAAAAGGCTATAAGCCTAGTCTTGGGTTTGTGAGGCAACCATGTCATATGGGTTGCGATTGAGTGAAAGAACCATTGGAACTAAATGTTAGGGACCTAGATAGACCACACCTATGAGAATAGGTCACCCCTGGTCCAATAAGTCATTTTGGGGGTATTCTTGAGAACTTGGGTCAAGTGCTTATGAAGCCAACCTTGGTAGTTGGTGTTGTAGGATTGGTGAAACCTAGTGATTAGGTTTCCCTTGGGGTTTTGGGGTTGTGATAACCTTAGAAAAGTCCTTTCCCACACTTGTGATAAGTGTGAAGAAATTTGGCCTTGAAGAGTTGGTGTTTGGGGTGTATTGCCCTATTTTGAGCCCTTTGGAGGCTTCCTACTACCCACTTTGCATCAAGTGGTATCAGAGATATGTCTGCTCCTGAGTATGAAGATATCCCTTCAAGGGTTGCAAATATTGAATTAGCAAAGATGGTGAGAGAACAGAGGGCAACAAATGCAGCCTTGACAAGAAGAATTCAAGAGTTGGAGAACAAGGTAGAGAGGGGAAAAGAGGACACTTCACATGGTGAAGAAGGGAGTGATTTAGATGAGGACACCCCTGATCAGGATGTGAACATTCTTGCAGACCAGAGACCCCTTCTAGATGCCTTAAAGTATATGGGGAGAAAAACCATGGAGGAGAAGTTGGATCTACCAACTTTTAGTGGAATGAATGCAGATTTGACCTTGGATTAGATAGAGGCCCTAACAAGATTCTTTGAGTGTGAGGACATCCCTGAGAAGGAGAGAGTAAAAATGGAAACATCCAACTTGAAGGGAGCAGCCCTAACTTGGTGGAACTTCATCTAAACAGAGAGGGTGAAGAATGAGAAGAGCATGATCTCTTCATGGAACAAAATGATTGCATTGGTCAAGGAGACCTATGTGCCTGAAGACTATGGGGTAAAACTCCATAGGAGGAAAAAAAGCCTAAATCAAAAGGATATGGATGTGGGCTCATACACCGAGGAGTTCCTAAAATTATGTATGAAGATAAATGTGGTAGAAGATGAAGAAAAATTAGCAAGATATATGAATGGTCTTAAGGTATCCATTCAAGAGGAACTTAGCCTACAATGCCCTACTACAGTGAACAAGTGCTATCAAATGGCACTCAAGGTAGAGGAAAAGTGGAAGAGAAAATAGGAGTTTGGAAAGGGAAAGAGTAATGACAGCAGGAAGAACTTTAGAGGAAGAGGAACCTCTTGGAATAGAGGACAATACAGTGGTTATAATAGTAGCAAGACCCCTGACCAAGGAGAGAAATAAAAAAATGATACAAACTTTAGAGGTGACTATAGAGGGAGAATACCCTTCAATAGGGGAAGGAAAAACATTGGAAGAGGAAATGGACCATTAAGGTGTTACTACTGCAATCAATTGGGACACCATGTAGGCAGATGCCCTGAGAAGAGAAACAATAACAATCAAGGAGAAATAAGAGCACAACTCATTCAAGAGGACAAGAAAGAAGATAATTAAAATTAAAGGGATTTAGAACCAAAGGAAAGATCATGTTTGATGATGATACAAGACTTCCTTCAAGTTCCACAAAGCCAAGAACCTCCTCAAAGAAAGAATCTCTTCCAGACAAAGATCAAGTGTAATGGAAAGGTATGTAACTTGATTATAGATTATGGATCAAGTGAAAAATTTAGTGTCTTGTGAAATAGTACAGAAGTTAAAACTCCCTAAGAAACCTCATCCTTTTCCTTATCAAGTCTCTTGGATAACAAAGGGTCAACAAACCTTAGTGACTGAACAAGCATGGATAGAATTTTCTATAGGAGACTTTAAAGATAAAGTTCTTTGTGATGTTGTTGAAATGGATGCCTCCCACATCCTTCTAGGCAGGCCTTGGCAGTATGATGTAGATGCCACACACCATTGTAGGATAAATACCTACTCCATCACTAAATATGGGAAAATATTCACCATGAAGCCCCTGCTTGATACGAAAATAGAGAAAGAACCTACTATCATAACCATGGGTGAGAAAGAAATGTTAAAAGTTTTAAAAGAACCTGAAACTCAAGATTTTGTCCTAATATCAAGGCCTAAGGATAGTATAAGGTCTAATAATGATGATCCTATACCAGATGAAGTGAAGGAATTGCTTACAAAATATAATGATGTCACTATCAGTGATCTACCCAAAACCCTCCCTCCCTTAAGAGATATCAATCATGAAATTGAATTGATACATGGTTCCTCCTTGCCAAACAAGGCCCCATACAAAGTGACACCAGTTCAACATACAGAGATTGCAAGGCAAGTCAATGAATTTTTAGAGAAGGGACTAATTCAAAAGAGTCTTAGTCCATGTGCTGTCCCATCAGTTTTAGCTCCTAAAAAGGATGGAAAGTGGAGATTGTGTACTGACAGCAGATCCCTAAACAAAATCACTATAAGATATAGATTTCCAATTCCAATAATGGAAGATCTTCTTGACCAATTAGGCACTGCTTTTTATTTTACAAAGATTGATTTAAAATCAGGCTATCACCGAATTAGGATAAAGCCATGTGATGAGTGGAAGACAACGTTTAAGACAACTGAGGGTTTGTTTGAGTGGCTTGTTATGCCATTTGGCTTGAGTAATTCTCCTAGTACATTCATGAGACTCATGAATGAGGTCTTCATTAATTTTATTGGCAAGTTTGTGGTCATATATTTGGATGACATTCTGATTTACAATCATAGCAAAGAGGAACATATTGATCATGTTGAGCAAGTTTTGAAGAGACTCCATCAACACAAGTTAGTGATTAACTTGGAAAAGTGCATGTTCATGAAGAAGGAACTTGTCTTCTTAGGATTTTTCATCAACCAAGGCACCCTCAAAATGGATCTAGAGAAGGTTGCAACAATACTCAACTAGCCTCCACCAAAGAACCAAGGTGATGTTAGAAGTTTTCATGGTTTAGAAACTTTTTATAGAAAGTTTATTAAGAATTTTAGCCATGTGTGTGCTCCTATGTTTGACACAATAAAGGGTGGAAAGAAGACCAGATTTGAATGGACTAAAGAAGCTACAGATGCATTCCAATATCTCAAGAATAGAGTGGCACAATCTCCAATCCTAGTGCTCCTATAATTCAACAAGGTATTCACAGTTGAAACAGATGCAAGCAACTTGGCTATAGGTGCTGTCTTGAGCCAAGAAGGTAAGGCTATAACATTTTTCTCAGAAAAAATGAATGATGCCAAGAAGAGGTATTCTACTTATGATTTAGAACTTTATGCAATGGTACAAGCCCTAAAAAAGTGGAGACACTACTTAATCCCTAAAGAATTCATTGTTTATACTGACAACCATGTACTAAGTTTTCTAAACAGTCAGGAGAAGCTTGGAGTCAAACACATCAAGTGGATGGAGCAGTTGCAGGCATATACCTTCAACATAAAGCATAAAATGGGAGTGGTAAACAAAGTGGATGATTCCCTAAGAAGAAGGGTCACATTGATTGAAGAAGTACAAATTCAGATTGTAGGGATTGATTACCTAAAACACCTATATGCTGATGATCCAAAATTTGGAGAAATTTTTGAGGTATGCACTAAAATGGTTGGCAAATACCATACTGATTTTTTTTTATTTTTTGATTCAGAATGGACTCTTGTTTAAAGGAGCCCAACTGTGCAATCCTAAATGTTCCATGAGAACAAATATTATTAAGGAGAAACATTATGGTGTCTTAGGAGGACATTTTGGGATAGATAAGACCACTGATTTAGTGAAAAGAAGTTATTTTTGGCCAAAGATGGGGAATGAAGTCAAGAATTTTGTTGAATCTTGTACTATTTTCCAGCAAGCAAAGGGTGTATCTACTCACCAAGGATTGTACCAACCCCTACCAATTCCCTCTAGGCCATGGGAATGAATTTCAATGGATTTTGTTATGGGTTTGCCAAGGACAAAGCAGGGTTATGATAGTGTTTTTGTCATTGTGGACAGATTTAGTAAAATGGTGCACTTTGTTCCTTGTAAGAGCACAAATGATGCTTCCCATATAACACATCTATTATTTAAATAAGTGGTTAGGATCAATGGTATACCTCAAACCATAGTCTCTGATAGAGATGTGAAATTTCAGGGTCACTTTTGGAGAACACTCTTCGAGAAATTGGGTACAAATCTGACTTATAACTCAGCATACCACCCACAAATAGATGGGAAAATAGAGGTGGTAAACAGATCTCTTGGAAGTCTCTTGAGATGCATAACCAAATAGTACACCCAAAGTTGGGACATGATCCTACCACATGCAGAGTTTGCATTTAATGACTCCATGAACAAATCCACTGGAAAGACACCATTCCAAATAGTTTATGGACTGCATCCCAAATGCCCATTGGATTTAGTAGAGTTACCATCTGATTTCAGAGTTAGTGCACAAGGACAGGAACTATCCAAACTGATATCTAAAGTGCAGATAGAAGTGAAAGAGTCACTACAACATTCAACTATGAAATACAAAGTACAAGAAGACAAGAGAAGGAGAGAAGTTCATTTCAAAGTTGGAGATAAGGTATGGGCATACCTAAGGAAGGAGAGACTCCCTAAAGGTAGATATTCAAAGTTGCACATGAAGAAAATTGGACCTTGCACAATCCTCACCAAGATGGGTGAAAATGCATATGAAATTTATTTTCCCCCTACTTTATTGATTTCTCCTATTTTTAATATTGCAGATCTCACTCCTTACAAGTGTGTTGTAGACATTACTAATGTGCAGGGATCACAAGTTGAAGATGATGGAGACTATGTGACAGATCTCCCACCAAGAAAAAAAATGGAGTTAGACATAATTTTGGAATCCAAAGTATTGAAGAAGACAAGGAAGAATAAGTACATGCAGTACTTAGTGAAATGGAAATGACTCCCTCCAATAGATGCT
>MU228299.1:1404736-1416283 GCA_018584345.1 Thuja plicata
CCACACTAAGCATGGAAATGTTACATTGGTTATTATTCTCCCCCCACAATGTACAATTCCCACTCTTATATCTTTGAGAAATGACATGATTTATCCAAGAGAGGTGACACTATATAATTGATGATTTATTTGTAGAAATAGACACCCTTCCTTGAATGCATGCTTCTTTGTTATTTCTTGAACATGATCATAACAAATTAAAATATCTCTTTAATGAAAGTTGTTTTCAGAAATTTCACATAGACCCGTACATATTCAGTCATAACTTTTGAATCTAGGACTTTCTCTCCAATCGCTTCAGTGAGATTATTTGAAATTAGGTTTTCACCAACATATCCAAAATTTAGGAAAATCCAACGGTGCATTTGTGAGATATGGTCCTTTTACCGAGACTGTATTTTCTGAGATAGCCACACATTCACCATCAAAAAACTACTCTCTTACATTTGCAATCTAGTTCTGATACCATGTTAAGTTTTTAGAATAGCTGCAAATGTAATAACACTCTATGTTGTATGTGTTTTCCAAATGCAACAATCTCTCTTTCATTTATACTAGGAATGAGGATAGGAGAGACATGTCCCTTCATGGGACATGTCTATTCATTATTATTTATAAGAAAGGACATACCTCTTCCAACTAATTATAATTTAATCAATCTTATAATGTTTCATCAATCAATGATTAATTAAGAATAATAATATAATAATATAATATTAAATACTAAATGTCATATGATTAATAATAATATAACATATATATTATATTATTATTAATCAACATATATTATATGTATTCTAATGATCATACGACTGAAGATACAAACATTAACAAGTTTAGTTTTTTTTTTTTAGTCACATTCATTTTGGTGCATTCCTTAGGAGAGAGTTGATATAGTTAGGGGGAGAAAGTATAAGAATTGTAAGATATATTACATATATTGATAAGTTTTATAGATATGATGTTTCATTTTCAAGGGGAGTAATGCAAGAAAATTAAGGTAACACAAAGTTTCTATAGTAAGTTGGAGATGCCATTTTTATCAATTTATATATATATTATATAGAATTTAGTTTATATATGCCTGAAGTTTACTTAGGTTTTATGTTAGTTGTCTTGGGTAGCATTTTAGAAGTTCCTTCCAGTGGGGTCATGTCTCGTTATTTAATTTTGGTCACATAACATGTAATATTTGTATTATACATTTATAGTTTATATCAAGGGTAGTGGTCATCCTATTTCATCACCTTGCCTTTATAAGCATGGCCTCTCATGTACATTTTTTATGTCTAATATATACATTATCAATATTTAATCAATCTTTTAATGTTAAAGAAATCTTTCTTGTGAAAATTGTTTTGTTCTTTCAAGGATTTTAGGGGTGTTATGGAGTCACCTAATTAATCCAACATGATATCAAAGCTATAGATCTATAGACTCCTTCCTTTGAGATTCGTGTTTTGGATTTGAGTTGTTGCTTGGTGCAGTTTGAGGGTAAAAGGGCATTGTGATTGTATTAAAAAGGCCCAAAAACCCCAATCTTTATATAAGGCAATTTATTTTTTCAAAAAGTTGTTTCTAAAGATTTTTTTTACCTAGGGAGGTCATAAAAACCTCCCTAAGATCTCAAAAAAAATTGATAGGGAAAATAAAGGTTGCCATTTAGATATTGGTAAAGGGTTTAATATTTTCCACTAAAAACATTTGTCTTTGTACCCATGACCTAACATTATTATACCAAGGTTTCACCTTGGAGCCCACATATCTTAATTTGAAGAAACCATTTTGGGTTGGCTTGTAATTTTTCACGCAACACATTATCTTCATCAACCACAAGTTTTATTTATGATCAGTGGCTTTAGTTCTTATTGAGTTGGGTTCATATTTTTGGACAGTGCATTGATATTGTGGTTGTGTTGAGACTGTGAAATGTAAGTACATTATAAAGTAAGTTTTAACCTTTGTTTATAGATTTCACACTAGGGTTTAAAATTTCAAATATCATGTCTATTGTGCCCTAGGGTTTCTTATTTCCCTTTTAATCAATGATGCTGATTGTTATATGGAGCTTAATCAAACTCGAAGGTTAAATTTTCCCCACTTTTATCGACACAAATTCCCCCAAATTATTCAATGGGGGTTTGGGGTTAGGACCCCTTGCAGGGTCCAGTGGCTTGCAGTACAAGGCATGGTCAAGGGGTAGCGCCCGTGAAATCTCAAATGAAATTTATTACTTTACAAAGACACCAGGAGTTAATTTTCTATTGGATGACATATTCTAACCATATTTTTGTAACCAACATAAGTCTTGATTATAAAAATGGCTTAGGGTTAGGGTTTTCATATGAGAATTTTGTATAATTTTGTAGTTGTATTGAGTTGCAAGGGATTTCTAATTGTAATCGATTTAATTTGCTAGATAATAATATTGGACTTTGTATTTGGTGGATGTAGCCATAGTTTGGGTGAAACACCTTAAAATTGTCTCGTCGCTATTATTATTTATGTATTTTTCCTTCCTCTATTTAATATTCATTTGGATTTGAATAGTAGACCAAAAGGGGGACATGCAATCAAATAGAGGGTAAATCACATTTCCTTTTCAATTACTATTTCTCATTAGGAAGGATATGTGTTAGGATTAGGTAATACTGAGAGGGGGGGGGGGGGGGAATCAATGTTANGGAAGGATATGTGTTAGGATTAGGTAATACTGAGAGGGGGGGGGGGGGTGAATCAATGTTACAACACTTATTAAAACTTTTCAACCAATTAAACATTAACCATATACATCCATAAATGAATAGAAGATAAGAAAATAACACAGTACTCATAACACCATTTTTTTTGTTGAGGAAACCCTGGCCAAGGGAAAACCCCGGTGGGGATGGTACCCACAAGCATGTATAAAGTATAATGTCCCTGTAAGGAGACCTAGCCCTTTTAGGAGCTGGATATTACATAGTACATTTCCTTGTAAAAGGAATACCAACCCTGTTAAAGGTCCACAACACCTTGTTAGGGGCCAACTGAGCTTACATCTCTTACAAATTAATTCTGTTTACAAAGTGTTCTCAGTCATGAACAAAACAAGCATCACTAATGATTAGATATTTCCTTTGTAGTTCATCAATGATCTCTGTCATTCTCTGTTTGGCCATTCACACATTACATCCAAAAAATCTTCTTCAATTACCACTTCAATCACTTCAATCCTTCACATTTCTTTATCAAAAAGATATTAGTTATATATCTCACAACTTTACAAAGTCGGCTCCCAATACAAATATTACAAATATTATAAAGTCGAATCTTAATACAAATACATTTAGTAAGAAAAATATTAAATGTATAGTCAGCACTCTTACATAATTAAAGTGTAGGTTATCAAAAACCATAATCCAACTCTGATTTCCTGGAGTCCATGTCATACTCTCTCAATCTTCGCTTCTGTCCAACTGCTCTGTATCACTGTTTTGCTGCTGTCTGTCTATCTTCAAATCTCTCTAACTTGCTGTAAACATATCATAAACAAAATTAATCTTAGGTGGAGGTCACATACACCTCATAATATCTTCCTCTAATCTGGCTTTCCCTAATTCATCGATCTTGATCTTCGACACCCAAAATACCTATGTATCTCTACTTTTGTACTTAGTTGATTTTAGAGTCATCAAAACTTAACTTTATAAGAATCGATCTGTAACCTAGATGTGTTGCCATAAATGACAACCAAAAAGTGAATCTCACCATGAAAAATAGATCACTTTCCAACAATCTCTCCCTTTTGCATTGATGGCAACACTTAACAAAAAAAATGACTAAGTGTTCCAACAAAACTGTCTTTCCTTCTCTATTTTGATTTTCTCTTTTCTTCTCTTTCTGTTCATTTTTCTTCTCTTCTCCCCCTTTTACAACAATGACAAAGGCACATAAAAAATATTAAAATCAGTGCTTTCTCACCAGTTTTAGAACATCTTGAAAGGAATCTTCCAAGATCTTTACTTCATTACTCCATTACTTCAGTAATAGTTGGCTAACATGAATTAGCCCATTCAATGCAAATGATACAGTCTATGCTTCTTTTAACTCTACAGGAATAGAATTTTTCAATGAGTCTCTAGTCTTCTCCAAGTTTGATAAGTGTGCTTCAATAACATGGATAGCTTATGAGTGATTAAACTCTTCAGCAAATTGAATCTCATAAGCACTTTCCCTTTCTCAATATTCAATACATCTAGTTTAACCAAAATTCTTGTCACTTCTTTTTCTAGTTCTGTCACAGATTGTGAAGAGGTCTCACAACTGTCCATCATGCTGTTCAAAGTTGCCCTTTCCTTGGAAATGATGTCTTCAATGTTATGAACATGACTAATAGGATTCATGCAGTAACTAAATAGCTTTCTTCTATGTCCAATGCAACTCTTTGCATTAGCAGAAGTGGTCTTCAAAATTCTCAAGTCCCAAGAGATGGAATTGCAAACTTTGGATAGCTTTTTCTCAGAGTAGTTCTTTTCTTCCTTCTCCTCTGCAATCTTGATCAAGCTCTCATAATATCCATCAAATTAATCAAGTTTTATCTTCATATTTTCAATCATCTCCGTGCTGGAAAACAATAGGTACTGGAAGCAATTTGTTCATAGTATCAATTGCTCTGGTTATTACTTTAGCCTTTTTGTCACCTTTTTTCTCCGATCTCTCTTTTACTTTATTAAGTGTAGTAAAAGCTAATTTTACTAGCTCATCTTCATCCATGCCATCAACATCAACATCTGTTGAATTATCTTTCCTTGCCAAAAATGAAATAGGATGTGATTACCTTAGTTTTAGTCTCAACTTTCTCTTCATGTACTTTCTGTCCTTAATCCTGAATTGTTTCACTCTGTTCTTTATTTTGCTCTACTTCCTCTTTTTGCTCAGTTTCCTCAGCAATTGTGATGTCTATGCATTCTGCAAATGGGTCCTTCTAATCTTTAGATGTGTCTAGTGATATAAGTACACCATAAACATAGAAATCTGGTTGTGTACTGTCTTCGCTCTTCTTAGTGCTTGCCTCATCTGGTATTGAGCTCTCACCCATTCCTAGATGTGTAGGCAATGTGGTATTAGGAAGTGTAGTCTCCTTAGTGATAGGATTCATTAGAATTTTCTCCAATGCTTTCTATGTTTCCTCTATGATCTCATCATACCTTCTTGCCATGATTTTTAGTAGTCTGACCTTAGTTCTTAGTAGGGGTTTCAATTCTTTGAGTATTCTTTCTCTTTCTTGTATAGATACCACAGGTAGCATGTTATCAATTTCCTAATTCCTTATTATATCATCCTCTATCTGTGCTAAGTGTTTTCTTGTCTCCAATCTCCCATACAAGTCTTTAGGTATACTTCCTTCAATTTCCAATAGAGTCTTCTTGAAAGTAAGTAAATGATCAATCACAATGTCTTCAATCTTAAGTTTGTCTGAATCTCCATACCTATCATAGTATCTATTAATTATGACTAGTTTACCTTGTTCTATAGATCTTTTCTTAATCATTTTCATGTCAGGTTTCCATATGTGCTTCTCAGTTTTCTTCTCTTCTCTTACTGTGCTCTGTTCTTTAGGTGATGTCTTCTTGCTAGATCTGGTGTGTACTCTCAGAGTATCCTTTCCTTCTTGCGATGTATGTTGTGAAGGAGGAGGTAGAATGTCAACCATCACTACCTTAGGAGTGGGAAGGGCTGTAGTGCTAGCACTTGCCAATCCAGAATATCTTTCTTCCATTTTCCTTTTCACTTATTTCAATTCTTCCTCTGTCAGTCCTGCCTTAATGCCACATTCATGCACAAGGTTATCAAATTTCCTTTTTGTCATACCTCTGGTCTGCTCCTCTCTCACCTTAGCTGATTTATCCTCATAGGTTCCCCATCTTTCTTCACTTGTATCAAAAAAATAAAAATAAATGCAGTTGTTATTAAAATTTATAAAAAATAAAAATAAAATTTGGGTTTTAAAATTAAAACGCAGTTGTTATTAAAATTTATATTTTAAATTTAAAAAAAAAAAAAATTATGTTGATGAGGAGGTGGGGGCCACCAACTCCCCCTTCCCCTGCGCACAGCAGACCCTGGTGCGGCAGCCGAGACTGTCGGCTCGACTGTCGAGACTGCCGGAACGACAGCCAGTGCCGGCCACAGTCTGGCCGAGCCTTCCCTTATATAAGGGAGGTCGGCGCGGATGGTGAGGTGAGGTGGGGTGGGGGCCATGGGAACCCCCCCCCCAAACATTTGCTTTTTAATAATTTTTTTTTAGTTTATTAAATTTGGAAATTGTTTATTGTTAATCTTATTTTATTTGGTTTTAGTTTATTTTAAATTAGTATTGTTAAATTAAATTAATTTTAAATTATTATTAAATTATGTTTAAAATTAGTTTAGATGATATATAATATAGTTTAGATATATGTATACATATATAATAATGTTATTAATATATATATATATGTATATTAAATATGTGGTAATTTATTTAAATATATGATGTATATATGTTGTAATTATTTAATGTTATTTTTAAATGTGTTGTAAAGCCTTAGTTTAATGGGTATGTCATTTAAGGTTTAACGAACATGTGATTATTAACTGGGTGTTAATATAAAAAAAATTATTTAATTGAATTAATTATCAATATTACTGAGATATTTATCTTGAGAAAATTTCACAATAACAAAGTTATTTAATTGTGGAATTGAAAATGGTAGTATGAAGTTAGTAATTTTAATTGGATGAATGGATTTGCATAATTAAGAATTATAAATTTGTTTATTCCTACGTTAACACCTTATTTAATTTAATGCTTTCTGAATATGAAGTTATTATTCCATGATGTGTCTGGAGTGCGTGATTAAATAAATTTGTGTATTCTTATTTGTAGTCATGTTTTGTATCTGTTGGGTTAGATGACCCTAGGACTTAAAACCAGAGGTTTTGGGATTGTACTTTCTATATGATGTTATTATGATGTCAGTTGTGATTATATGAGTTTGTCATGGTCTTGATTTCCTATACCCAACCTGATTCAATTTGATGTATTGTTTGGCTATATGAGGATACTGTGGTTATTGTTGGTTATTTGAGAATATATGTGCTCCTAAATAAGTAGGATGTGATTTGTGATTATGAATATCTTCATGTGTTGATCTTGAGCCTAGGTAGGTTAACTAAGTGTACAGTGGGGAAGTGGCTTGCAATGGGGGTCGAGGAATCTAAGTGGTTACTAGGTAAACCCATTGGCAAGTTACTTAATAAGTGAAAATATGATACATTAAAGGGGTTTAAAAGGAACTAATAAGATGTCTGAGTCTCTACCCATGCCTTGAGTGCTGTAGCATGATAGGATGGGAGTTGGGATCCTTGTCTTCACGAAAGGATCACTAGGCCACATAGTGTCACTTGGAGGCCAGAGTCAAGAGGTACTACTAGGGTTACCTTCAAGGTCGGGCTTATGTGATGACACTTCCCTATTTACAACTTAGGTTATCCTACATGTGTCAGTTACCACTGGTGTTGTTTAGTATTCTTTGTTATGGTTTGGATTGCTTCTAGGATCTTCCTTTGCATTGAAGTATGAGGTCATGTATACCTTGGTGTTTGCATTCTTGTTGTATACCCCATGTGAGTGGGCCTGTTACTATCTCCTCAACACGGTGGGAGTGGACCTTTGGTTCCATGTGGTCGGGTGGTAGTGATTCTTATTACCATTGAGATTCTGACGGATTCTTCTTCATTCTTGGACGTTCCTTGTTGCAGTTTCATCTTCATAGTCTTTTAGAGACTTGCTCAGTTACTTGAGTTGTGTATTGCACCATATGTATATATTGGTTATCATCCTTTGGAGGATGTATTGTATCATTCGTTATGTATTATTACATACCTTGCAACTTGTGCAGTGGATGTTGATTAGGTAGTATACCTTATGGTATCATTTGTATATGTAATCTTTATTATGAGATGTATGTAATTGGTTTCGGATTATGTAACCTTTATGTCAGTTCTTTATTATTGTATCATAGATTAGTTTGTTTAAGTAATTCTACGTCAAGGAACCCTCGAGGAATGTTAATCATGTATGAGTTATATTTCATGTATGTCATCTACTTCATTGTGTTTCTTCCGCATTGTTATTAATATTGTTTGTAAACATTTAAAAAAAAAATTATTTCGTGAACTTAGTGTCGTGTTTAGGTTAAGTTCTCCTGGGTTCCCTAGTGGGGCATTACATGTACTCTTAGAGTATCCTTTCCTTCTTGCGATGTATGTTGTGAAGGAGGAGGTGGAATGTCGACCATCACTACCTCAGGAGTGGGAAGGGCAGCAGTGCTAGCACTTGCCAATCCAGAATATCAATCTTCCATTTTCCTTTTCACTTATTTCAATTCTTCCTCTTTCAGTCCTATCTTAATGCCACATTCATGCACAAGGTTATCAAATTTCCTTTTTTTCAGACCTCTGGTCTGCTCCTCTCTCACCTTAGCTAATTTCTCCTCATAGGTTCCCCATCTTTCTTCACTTGTATCAATTTCAGATGCAAGAACATGTTCAACTTGCATAGTAAGTACCTTTGAACTTACCTCATATCCCATGGGATAACACCATTTCTTCCTTGGTATAACTTCCTCAAAGCACACACAATCAGTTTCAACCATGAAAAATATTGTATCCTTGTATTTCTCAACTATGTCATTAGATAACCTGTATCTATTCTTCATTTGCCTTTGTAGCATTTTGATCATGCCAAATAGTTCACCATCAACCCATGTCTTGTTCTGTCTATTGTAACTCTATGAGATTAGAATACCAGTAGGTATCCCAGATTCCCAACCACTAGGGTGCATACCTAAAAATTTATGTTCAATGTGGATAAACATATGTACCAATAGTGAGCCAAATCTAAAGGTCTTCGATATGTCTTTCTTCACTAGTTTCACATTTTCAAGAAATTGTTGTGCCAATACTTCACATAGGTTATACTTTACATTCTCTTTCACCATTCTCCATGCCATCATGATTACTACTGCAGATACTGAGTTAGGTCTACTGCTATAGTAGAATTTATATCCAAGTATCATAGCAATTATCCTTACATCTTGCTGAAAGATTGATGACATGTAACTGATTGAGTGTTTGATAATGTTAAGTTGAAGATAATGCAAGAAATTAAATCAGTTAATGGTTTGTATTGTCATTGATGTCAACTTGATATCATCTATATGGTCATGTATATAATGCCAAAGACTTTAGAGAATCAAATGGGACAAAGGTTTGCTTTCAGCAATGCATAAATGTCAAGTATTCACCAAGTGACAGACAACACCAATGGAGTGCACACCATCGGTAAAGGAAAAAAAGAAAAGTCACAGTGATACCCGATGAGTAGAAGACAGTATTGCTCGATGGAGAAAAACCATAGGATACCCGACAAGCTGAAAATAGAGTTGCCCGACGAGTAAAATCCAATGATGTCCGACAAATGGAGATCTCGAAGCTAACTGGAGTCACACCGAAGGAACTGGCAGTTGTCACCGATAACTAGCAGTAGAGTTTACTTATAGAACTGGAAGTTGTCACCGAAAACTAGCTACAGAGTTGACTGACAGAACAGAGAGTTCAAAAAATGAAAAAATATCTAGCTGGCAAGAGCTAAAGATAGATTTAACTGGTTATTTTATTTGTTTTATTCAACCAAAGTTAAGTAATTTATTTAAAGCTAATTTGTATGGTTGGCAAAAAGATAACTACAAGATAAATTAGGATTTATGCTTTAAATCAAATTGGCTAGATTGTTTTTCATGCCAAGAATCAAGAATCAAGAATCAAGAAATGGTGAATATCATGTCTATATGAGAGACAGGCTTAATTCATTTCTGTATGCATGGGAAGGGGAGTGAATAGAAAGAGGATGTTGAAGATAAAATAATGAATAAGAACTTCATACAGTCCTGATCAATCAAGCTGAAGGAGAGCTAAAGAATTTTGTAGACACCGATGAACAGTGAGCACAACATCACAGAGCATAAAGTGTGGAGCACAAAGAATTGAATTGATACATTGATCAGAGAGGTAATGTACTTAAATAGATTTAAAAATCTGCAATTCAAAGTTGCATTAGAAATAGGTCATAGTGTTTCAGTTTAACCATTGAAGCATCAAGTCTCTTAACAGAGCAGGACTTAATGGTCTTCTATATATTGAGGTACATCCCAAGGAGTGCCAAAAAGGTTGATTCATGAAAGTAGCATTGGAATTGCCCTATACCTATTGACAGTCAAAGAAGGAGACTGATTCAAGGATGGTAGCAAGATTTTCCTAAAGCCTATTGACAGTCTAAGGAGGCTGATTCAAGGATGGTAGCAATAGATGCCCGATACTAAGTGACAAACTCTATGTATAAAATACTCTAACAAGGTCACACCTAATAGTGTGTTTGTAACCTTTAAGAGGGTTGGCTCCTAACAGGGCTCACTTTAGAAGAGTGAAAATTTGGGGTACCGGTCCCAGTGGTTTTTTCCCTTAACAAGGTTTCCACGTTAAAATCCATGTGTTATGTGTGTATGGTTTATTACTTTACTTTTTGACATTTCACATATGCATTTCTAGATAGATTGGTATACTTTGCTTATTTGCTGAGTTTTGGTAAATAGTTTTACTGCTTATCGGTAATCAAGGAGGATAAGGATAGACAAGGAAAATCGACAGACAGTTAATCATTATAAGTATTTCATGGCATGCATCTTGTAGGGACATAATAATCTGAGGTTTATTTGATTGGTGGTAAATAGTTAAAGGATAAATTTTGAGGCCACTGATTCACCCCCCTCTCAGTTATTACTATCAATTGGTATTAGAGCTTGTGTTCTTAGAAGGAAGGTTTCAAGACCTAATTCAAGATCACAAGATGAACAAACAAGATGTGCCCAAGTTGAACAAAGACAACTTTGCTTCATGGAAAAGAAGGATAAGACTCCACTTATCAAGTATTGGTAATGATGTTACTCAATTCCTAGATATTGAATATGTGTTTCCTATAGGAGTACTGATAGTAGATCAATTAAGAGAGAAGCATGAGCATAACTACATGGTTATAGAGCTTTCTTCCTCACTCTTTGATGCTGAATTTGAAGATGCAGAGGATTGAAAAACTACAAAGAAGATGCGGGAAAAACTAAAGCTTGTACATGGAGGTGATACAAATGTTTTGAGAGCCAAGGCAGAAAGCCTTAGAGGAAAGTTTGATGATCTCAGAATGAAAGAAGGAGAAAACATCACACAGTACAACACAAGGATAAAAGTAGTCAATGTTATACGAGGTGTTGGAGGTACACTTGAAGAGGATATAGTGGTAAGTAAAATCTTAAGAACCTTATTGCCTGTATATGCTATTAAAGTTTCTTCCATTCAAGAAATGAGAGCAGTAGCAAACAATACAATTACTCTTGATAGTTTAATTGGTAGACTGATTTCATTTGAGATGAATAACTTTGACAATAGTGTCTTACCAAACTTAGAGTTTGC
>MU228299.1:1438750-1457502 GCA_018584345.1 Thuja plicata
CAATACTTAGAGTACATAAAATGAAAATCTGATAATAAATGTAGTAAGTGAATGCAAATCACCATGACCTATAAGATAGTGTTAACTGGGTAACATGTACATGCAAATTTCTCTTTTGGTGCCTATTTTTGTATGATTAGATTTTGGATAACATAAACATTAACCATATACATGTAGAAATGAATAGAAGATAATAAAATAACACAATACTCATAACACCATATTTTGTTGTCGAGGAAACCCTGGCCAAGGGAAAACCCTGATGGGGATGGTACACACAAGCATGTACTAAAATATAATGTCCCTATAAGGAGACCTAGCCCTGTTATGAGATAAATATTACATAGTACATTTCCTTGTAAAAGGAATAAAAACCCTGTTAAAGGTTCACAACACCCTGTTAGGGGCCAAATGAGCTTACAACTCTTATAAAGTAATTCTGTTTACAAAGTGTTCTCAGTCATAAACCAAACAAACATCACTAATGCTTAGATAGTTCCTTTATAGTTCATTAATGATCTCTATGATTCTCTACTCTTCCATTCACACATCACATCCAAAAACTCTTCTTCAAAATGAGACATTAAAAGTGGTATGAGAGTAATTGGTTCTTTTCACCCTATGAAGTGAATGAGTGTAAAGGAACTCAAGATATATAGTAGGAGGAAAACAAGACAAAACTTTGGATATAAATAAATGGGTGAAGAAGGAGAGATTAGCAAAAAGATGGATTAGTTTTTGGTTGAGAAAAAGGAAACTCAAAATAGGTTGGACCAACTAATAGATGTGTTAACTCACACAATTTTAAATAAAGACCTTGAAAACATTAGACAAGGCATGCATTAAAATAATGAGGCCCCTAAAAGAAAATCTACACCTCCCAACTCAAGACCGAGAATTCCCACATTCTCCCAAACTGAGTAAACTTAAAGGATTGAACCAGCATTCACACAACTTGACGCAATACGGGGTAGGGAGAATCCCCAAAGGAGATTTCCAAGCCCCCAGCTGAACAACCACACAATGGAATCACAACAGGAAACCAAGATCTGATAACAAGATGAAATATTATTCATAAAACAACTAATTACATGCAATGTGTCAGGTTGTAAGGCCTTCCCGATTATGGCCAATTACAAGAAAAAATAACAGTTCTACAAGATCTCTCAAGATCCAACTCAAACCATAACCCTAGCTAGCCTAGATCTATAAAAACAAGCCACAACAATCTCGTAGAAACTCCAAGAAGAATCTAAACTTGTGCTCGCAAGAAACCAAGAAACCTTCTTGTCTTCCAAGCCCACACTTAGCTACTAGATCTTCTCAACTTCACTCCTCTCAACTACATAATGCTGAATAATATCTCCAAGACTCTACAAGACCCTCTACTTATACCCAAATAAGCCACAAGTTGTCCTAGTAAATTAAAAATCAATAAACCCTTACATTAAATACATATTCATGCCATAAGTCAGCTTGCAAAAGATATTAAATATACATAGGATAAAGATCCAAGACCCAAATAGGTCCACAAACATCCCCACAATTGATCCATGGCATGATCATATGCTACACATATTAAATTTATCAAGTCGGCCTCCTAAATCTGCAAGAACACAAGTCAGCATGCCAAACTATCGAGTGCCAGTAAAACTGTCGAGTTCCAGCAACCAACACATGTCGAGCAAGCTAGGCATCATCAAGAAAGCATGATGATTGAGCTCCATAGGCATCACCAAGCCACAATACATGTTGAGCACTAGAATTTTGTGGAGTTCTTTAACGACTGGGTTCCTTCAATGACCGAGCCCCTCGGCCAACATTGCAACTGATAAACAACACTCTTCTTCAACTGAGTAACACTCCAAGTAATCTCCAAGGAAACTACCAAGAACCCCTCTAAGAACTCCAAAGCAGTCACTAAGAAAACCCATGATGCTCCTACATCATACTGCCAAGGTAAATAGAAAAGTGTATCCCACACTTTGGTGCCAAAAGAAAGCTCTACAACTAGCTTCATCTTCACCTAATGCTTCCACTCCATCAAGGATAAGAGAACCAATCTAAAAATCATCGACATCTACTTCAGCCATCTAAACACTAGAAGTGTTTGTATCACCACTAACCAATCAGCATGCAACTTATCACCACAACCCATCTCAGCAATAAGAGTATCCAACTCTACATTTGCAATAACAACATGTAGATCCAAAGCCAAATCCACATCAATAGCAATATGAAATCGCTCATCAACACAAGCCAAACTCACAAAACCATCGATCTCATTTATTACAACAAGATTCTTTGCAACATTTAAATCATCACCCACAACATCTTGATTATCCATGAACAGGTGCTCTGCAATTTCCATGTCAGACACAACTAACTGATCATGAAAACAAGTCTCCATCCCAGCATAAACTATTGGAAACTGATACATTTATGGAGTGATATGATACACTTGAGGGTTTTCAATTATGGCAACACATCTCAAATGATGATCAATTGAAGTCATTTATAGTTTTGGATATACATATAACAAAATGACTAAGTATAGTAATAAAAAATACAGAGTATAGCGGTACATTTTTGGACAGCAAAGATAGTATATTATGCATGGGGACATGTGAGATTAGAGGAAGACATTTTGGAGTATGTATGACCTTTTGGTAAGGTCACTTGAGTTTTGGTGTTGATCGTAGTGAGTTACAATGTTTTGAAGTCATGCAAAGACAGAGGAATAAAGATACATAGCAGGTGAATAATCGCGATATTGAGGGAGTATGTCATGGAATCCTAGAGTGCTAAGTTGGATTGTGATTTTGGATTACCTATTCTTTGGTAGTATAATTTCTCAAAATTTGTATTTACTCTTTGATTATATATTAATTCTATTTTTTAATAGAGAGTCGACTGAATGATGTAATAGATATATACATGAAGAGATTTTTGTAAAGCGAAGCATGAAAGCAATGAGATTATATGAAGAAGATGGAATGCATGGATGCATTGTGATGTAAGATAAATTTGAGATATAATTGGAACTATCTAAGCATAGCTAATGCTTGTAATGTTCACTACTGAGAATTGATTGTAGCATAAATATTTTTTATTGTAAGAGCAGTGTGCTCAGTATACCTTTAACAGGGTTTTGTATTCCCCTAACAGGGAAATGTACTAATATAATATTCAGCTCCTAATAGGGATAGGTCTTCTAACATGGAAACTATACTTTTAGTGCATATTTGTGGGTACCATCCCCACCGGGGTTTTCCCTTGGCCAGGGTTTCCTCGACAATAATTCATGGTGTTGTGAGTTATGTGTTATGTGCTTATGTTCTTTTTATTTCAGTAATTATATGGTTACGTTTTAAATTATTAAGTTCATGTTTAAAGTGTTGTAATATTGATTCACCCCCCTCTCAGTATTACATAATCCTAACAATTGGTATCAGATATTTTGGCCCTTGGAAAGAAAGTTTAATAGCTTAAGGGAGACCGAGATGGATTCTCAAAGTTTGGAAGAAAACTTTGAAGTACCACTTGAAGATCTTGACAAAGATAAAGTAGAGAATGGTGACTTGAAATTCAAATTGAGAAGAGTAGAGGGATTCATTAAGAGAATAAAATAATAGCTTAAACTTTCCAAAATTTAGAGACAAGATCTTATGGTTAAGATAAAAGAAGATTCAGACAATGATAATTTAGATCAGATAATGCAGCTTGAGCAAGAGAAAGATACCTTAAAGTTTGATTATGAAACTACCTCACTACATATGGCTAAAGAGATTCAACAATAAAAGGATGCTAAGAACAAAATTGAATAAAACTTGAAGGATGCTAATATTAAGATGGGACAAATGAAGATTGAACTTGAACACTAAAAGAACAAGTATCTGGAATTAGAGAAATACAATCAGATAATAAAAGGAGAACTTGTTGAGGAAAAGAATCATATTGAGAAACTTCACATGAGTAGTAACTTTATTGATGAATAGAGAGATAGGAAAAAACCTAAAAGAGATCTGACTGGTGTTTGCTTTAATGAAGCTGAATGTTCAAAGAATCAAGAAGAAAAATCTGATGCAAATATTGATGGAGAAAGACCTACTCTTGAAGAACCTAAAGAATAGATCAGACCTTTCAGAGGTAGATGTTTTGGTTGTAACAATATTGGACCCATGAAGAGATATTGTAGAGGTAAAGCCCCTTTCAAACCCTTTTCTAGATATTGCTTTAACTATTATGCATATGGGCACAAGAAAGCAGAATGCAAGAAACCTGATCAATCAAGATACAAACAAGATTACATTAGTGAGGAGACAACAACTAAGTCCAATGTTACAAATGTAATAACCTTGGGAACATTGCAAGGTACTTTAAGTTGCAGGTAAATTAGAATAGATCACCTCCTAAATGCTACAAATGCAACAATCTAGGGCATATAGAGAAGTTTTATAGGTACAATAGAACTAAAAATAGAAGAGGACTACCTCCTATGGTTACAAAGAAGAATATTGGTGATACTGGTAAGAGTCTTGTAGAGTATAGAAGTGAATTTGAGAATTGTTTCAAGAAAACATTAGATATTAATAGTAATAAAGTATGGAAGGTAAAAGAATCTAGTGAGGATAAGGTTTAGGGAGAGTCAGTAGATGCTACTGAGTCTTCACCTGGTGCTAACATTTCTACATAAACCTAGATGGCCAAGCATGGCCTTAGGGGGAACATTGGAAGAATACATCTGAAATCTATCCAGCCCCTAAATTTTAGGAGTAAGCTCTTCCGATCTTAGGGAGAGCATGTAGAGATGTTTTGGAACTTATGAGGAGAAATCAAAAAATATTAGAGAGGAACTGACTAGAGAATCAAGGAAGAGGAAAATAGAAAATCTAGTAGATAACTTGGCAGCCAAGGCTGGCATATCCAAATATGAAATGAAAGAAGTGAGGAAGAAGATGACAGAGATAAATTTTGGGTTGGAAAGCACTTCTACTGTAGCCCTTCCACCTCTAGAGGTTGAGCAGATAGTTATTCCACTTTCTACTATGATAGATGTAACTACACCCTCACCACCATAGAAGACATCACAAGAAGAGACAACAAATATAGCACCTAGAAGAAACAAAAGGTCCTCTAAACTGGACTCACCTCCTAAGGAACAAAGGATAGAAAGAGAAGAGAAGAAATTTGAAGAAAGGACTACTACTGTGAGACAACTTTGGAAGCCTGATTAAATTTTTTTGGAGAAGAGAGTTATTGAGTAAGTGAATCTTGTTTTAGTGACAAAATACTATGATAGGTATGAGGTTTCTAACAAAATTTTGATTGAAGACATAGTTACTAAGCATTTACTTTTCTTTAAGAACTTATTACAGATAGAAGGTAGTTTACATGAGGAATTATATGAGAAATTGGAGATAAGGAAGCAATTGGAACAGAAGGAAGATGAATTAATCATAGAATAAGAAATTGAAGGCATGTTTCCTATTATATCTATCAAAGAAATACAGAGGATATTGAATGAGATTAAACCCATATTGAGAACCAAGACAATACTAGTGAAGATATTGAGACGAAGATATGATGAAGTTACTAAGGAGACATGGAAAGCTATAGAAAAAGTCTTAATGGGAATTGAAACTAAGGACATCTCGCCACCTAAGTCTCCTAAGCCCATATCCATTGAGAAAGGAGAATCAACAAAGAAACCTAAGGTAAATCTTGATAAATCAATGAGCAAAGATGCTATTCAATATGTGAGAACTGAGAAGCAACCATATTTTTGTGTTATTGGTGTACCTATGTCATTGGACACTTCGTGGGATGTGAATGACCCCTTTGTGCAGAATACAGACATTGGAGGAATCAGTGACAAGGATATGATAGAGAGAAATTCAGAAAGAAAATATTGATGCTACAGTGGAAGTTTCAGCGATTAAGGTTAAAGAATCTTCACCTTTATTGTTGGAAAGTGGAGACAAGTTTTTGAGTACTGATGTTCAGAACATAGTGAGGATGAGTTGATGAAGTTTTCCTTCATCGCATTTAGTAAAGCTAAAGAAAGATCTGAGAATAAAGGAAAGAAGAAGAACAAATTAATGATAAGAGCAGTTGACACCTTGAACAAACTACTTCTAGCACCTATTTTTTTAGGGAAAATATGATACAAAGAACTTAAACATGGCACTAGATGACTTTGACAGTATTTATGAGTCTGTAGAGAAGATTATGGAAGAGAAGGCTGAAAATAAATATCTCATGAAGAAATTGGAGGAAGTATGCAAGTCTATTTCTTGGGACTTGGGCATACTAAACAAGACCACATTAGAGGCAAAAGGTTGTGTCACACAAGGTAGGAATTTATACAGTTATTGTATTAACCCTATCAAACATGTCAAAAACATTGAGGACATAGTAGTGAAGGACATATCTACTTTCAAAAAGTTGATGGACAGTTGTGAGACCTCCTCACAATCTGTATTGGAGTTAGACAGAGAGGTGTCCAAGATTTTGGACAAACTGAGTGTTCTTGATATTGAAAGAGGGAGAGTTATGGCAAGATTTAGTTTGTTGAAGAGTCTAATAATTCTCAAGCTATCAATTCTTGAGGCCCATATCTCTGACATGGAGAAGACAACATAGGCCCTTACAACAAATATGCCTACTAAATTTAAGGTAGTAGAGACATCTTCATTTGCATTGAATGAACTAATTCATGTAAGTTAGATTTTGGTGAAGACCTGGATGAAGGAAGTGAATATCTTGGAAGACTCTTTTCGAGATGTATTAAAGATGGTTTAATTCTCTGGTAAGCAGTTGTACAATTTTGATGCATTCTACATTTTTTTCTACCTTTTCTATTGATGTCAAAGGGAGAGAAGAGAATAAAAATGTATATATGTAAAGAGAAGAAATGGAGAAAAGAGGAAAATGTAAAGATATCTTTTTGGTATTGACACTTAGTAATTTTTTGCTAAGTGTTACCATCAATGCTAAAGGGAGAGATTGTTGGAAAGTGATGCATTTATGGAGTGATATGATACACTTGAGGGTTTTCATTTATGGAAACACGTCTATAATGATGATTGATTGAATTCATTTATATTTTTTTATATACAGATAGCAAAATGACTAAGTACAATAATTAGAAAATACATAGTATAGCGGTACAATTTTGGATAGTGAAGATAGTATATGATGCATGGGGACATGAAAGCTTAGAGGAAGACATTTTGGAGTATGTATGAACTTCTAGTAAGGTCACTTGATTTTTGGTGTTGATCACAGTGAGTTACAGTGTTTTGAAGTCATGCAAAGACAGAGGAACAGAGATACAGAGCAGGTGAATAATCGTGATGATTGAGGGAGTATGTCATGGAATCCTAGCATGATAAGTTGGATTGTGATTGTAGATTACCTATTATTTGGTAGTATAAGGTCGCTAACTTTGTATTTACTCTTTGATTATATATTAATTCTATTTTGTAATAGAGAATCAAATGAATGATGTAATATATATATATATATATATATATATATATATATAAAGAGATTATTGTAAAGTGAAGTATGAAAGTGATGAGATGATATGAAGCAGATGGAATTCATGGATTCATTGTGATGTAAGACAGATGCGAGCTACAACTAAAACTATCTAAGCTTATCTAATACTTGTAATGTTCACTAGTGAGAATTAATTGTAACATAACTATTTCTTATTATAAGAGCAATGTGCTCGGTATACCTTTAACAGGGTTTTGTATTCCCCTAATAGGGAAATGTTCTAATATAATATTTAGCTCCTAATAAGGCTAGGTCTCCTAATAGGGACACTATACTTTTAGTGCATGTTTGTGGGTACCATCCCCACCAGGGTTTTCCCTTGGCCAGGGTTTCCTTGACAACAATTATTGGTGTTATGAGTTATGTGTTGTGTGCTTATGTTCTTTTCATTTCATTAATTATATGGTTAATTTAGAAATTATTAAGTTCATGTTTAAAGTTCTATAATACTGATTCACCCCCCCCCTCTCAGTATTACTTAATCCTAACATAAATTTTTTTAGGAATCTCCTCAGCAACGACCACAAGTTGCTCTGCAGGTTTCGCATCGGACTCCATAGAATGATCAAAAAAACCAACCTCTACCTTGACCTTTTCATGCCCCCTTCTCTCTTACACAAGTCTTCTAACCAGCCAGACAACTCTCTTTCAGATCGGTAGTGTTGAGCATTGTTTTACACAAGTCAATAGCTAGGATTTTGAGATTTGATTTCCTCTCTTGAAACAATAACGAAGTTATTCCCAAGGTTCTTTGGGGTTGTGGTACAACCTTCTTGGTTACTCAATTGAAGATAAATGTGAATGTTCACAAGGAGGCCTTTGCTAGTATGTTAAAGGCATCAAACTGCAAAACAACTTTAGTACTTTTTGGTTTTTTCAATTTATCGAAGATCTGTGTTTTAACTAAAGATGAAATTTTATGTTTTCTAAAGATGATTACTTTCAGATTTATGACAGAATTTAAAGGAGTAAGGTAACAAGAAATTAAATAAATTGCTGAAAATGAAATCCTAATGGACATAAAATACTGTCGATCTTCCCTTGTGAATTGAATGATGGAGATATTTGGAACAAACACACGAAGTATAAATCAGACAATGTCACAATTCTATACTTGATGGATGCAATCGTTTGGAGAGAAAACATATTCACTTGTGCAAGATTCTTAAAACCTATAAAATCATGAAGCCACCAATATGTGCGCACATACAAGACAAATTTATCATTAAGCCCAATAGATGACCTTTTCCATGCATTCGTCACAATAAGGTAGATAGCTAACAACAAACTCCAACTAATAGAAATGTAGATTCGAAACACAATAAACAATTGGCTCTTTGAAAATAATGAACAAGCATGCACACATTCATCACTTTTGCATAGATAGCAGAAAATATCACACCATGAATGAAGCACCAATTGTATATTTTATTGCATTAGGAATCTGACCCTATTACATTGCTTTTGATTACAATATATAGATTTCTAATCTACAAACTCTAAATGCTGAAATTAGGGCATCAGAGACTCTAAATTAATGAAAATAAGATAAAACTAGAACTTTGCTGAAAGGAAACTATTTCTAACTGATACTAAACCACTTGCATGGATTTTTAATCCATCTACATGCAACTGGAGTCTTCTTCTTGATCTTGAAGTTCTCCCTTGAAATCTTCATCTCGGGTTCTCTTCGTGGTGGGAACTGATAGGGGACCCTTATTATTTCAAAAAAGAGCTCTAGTTAGGCACCCATCTGATCTAGATTTTAATTTCATGAAAAAAAGTGATCTCATTGGAAAAACCCAGAAATTTGGATCCCGAACTCTACTCTAAAGTTTTCAAGTGCCAAAAATTGTTAAGTGTCAGAACCCAAAACTAAAGGCCCAAAATTTTTAGCCCTTTCGGAGGCTAAAAGGCCAAAAATGTCAAAAAGGCCCTTTCATGAGTCTAACTTATACTCGGTCTTCCCCTCCCACGTATTGGTCCATAAATCTCAAGATTGGGATTTTCAAGTTCATAGGGAAGACCAGTTGCAGGCCATAAACCAATTGGTATGGGGATGTCCCCAAAGCATTCTTGATTCTCACCCAGTCTATTCACATGACATATTTTAGTTGTGTGTGCCAATCCTTGGGATTATCATCGAGGAGATGTTTGATCACTATTGTCAAGTTCTTATTGGTAGACTCTGCTATGCCATTTCCTTGTGGATAATAATTGGAAGAGAATTTGAGGATTGCCTATTTTTTTAAATCCCATTGCGTGAGGGAGGTGGATGAGAAAGAGGGAGCATTGTCATATACCAGATAGAATGAAATCCTGAACCTAGTTATGATGCACTCCTCTAGAAACTTGGTCACTACCTCCGTGGTGCAATTTTTTAGTGCTTGGGCCTCCATCCAGCATGTGCACTAATCAGTTTTTGTTGTTATTATTGTCAAGTTCTTATTGGTAGACTTTTCTACGACATTGTATTGTGGATAATAATTAGAAGATAATTTTAGGATTACCTAGTTTTTGAAATCCCATTTCATGAGCAAGCTGGATGAGAAAGAGGGAGCATTGTCACATACCAGATAGAATGACATCCCAAACCTAGTTATGATGTGCTCCTCTAGAAACTTGGTCACTACCTCCATGGTGGAATTTTTCATTACTTGAGCCTCCGTCCAGCGTGTGCACTAATTGGTTTTTGTTAGAATGAACTTTTGTCCTATAGAAGAAGGGGGGTTAATCAATCCAAAAAAATCTAATCCCCATTGGGTGAACGAGCGTACCTCGTATACTAGCTGTAAGGGCATTGCTAGATTTCTCTCTCGAGTTGCGCTTGTTTGGAAAGTGTGGAATGACCTCACATGTTCTCCAGTGTCTTTGAATAATGTTGGCCAAAAATATCCCACCCTAAGGATTTGGTGAGCGGTTGCCTAAGAAGAACTGTGCCCTCTCCCGTCTCTGTCATGAAAGTATTATATAAATTGATTTGCTTTGAGCCTATCCAGACACCTCATGTACATACCTTCATAATTGTGTTTATACAACTAGCCATTCTTTAGAATGTAGGAGCTACTTTTTTATTTTCAAGGCCCTTCTTTGTGATTCATTCATCCCCTCTGGGTAGTGATTCTGTAGTAGGTAGTAGACTATGTCTTAATACCATATATCGGTGATCACACCTTGATCGATGTAAGTTTGGCATACTAGACCTTCTTCCACTTCAGAGATCAGTTCCATTAGTCATTGGCCCCTTACTAGTTTCATTGGTTGGATTTCTAGGTCAAACTCTTGTAGTATTGCCATACATTTCCCTCTCCGCTCTCCCAGTTCATTCTGCATCAACAAAGACTTTACGGTTGCATCAAGGACTATCCCGAAGACTTTTCTCCTCAAGATGTAGTGTCAGAACTTCTTCACCACTTTGACGAGGGAACAAGATTGTTTGTCCAGGTTGGGGTACCTGATCTTGATATCTTTAAAGGGGAAACTCATGAAAGCTATGGGTCTCTCATCTTCACTGCCTTTCTTCTCAGGGAGGATACATGTGCATGAGTGTTATGATGCGAAAGAATATACTTTAAAAGGAATGGCGTAGTCAGGGATGACAAGGATAGGAGCCGTAGCGATCATGCCTTTTATCTCCTCAAAATATTTTTCTACTGGGATAGTCTACTCAATCTTAGCATCCTTTTTTAGCATTTCATTGAAGGGTTTTACTATTTCTATGAAGCCGCTGATGAAATTCCTCATGAATTTAATCTTCCTGAAGAAAGATTTCAGCTCTTTGTGGCTATGAGGTGGTGTCAACTTTAGAATGGCTTCCACACTTTCAGGGTCTATGACTATCCCATCTTCTTAAATGATGTGTCCTAACAACTTGCCTTTAGTCACCGCAAACACGCATTTCTTTGGATTGAGATAAATCCCATATTTCTTGCATCTTTGAAGGCACTTTCTAAGATCATTTGCGTGATCTATTCTTTGTTTTGAGAGGACTATAAGATAGTCCATGTAAATGATAATGCATTCCCAACTAGCCCTTTGAAATCTATGTCCATTTCCCTCTGGAAAGTTACCCCAGTGTTAATTAAACCGAAAGGCATCCGTCGGTAAGCGAAGGTTCCCCATTTGGTTGTAAATGTTGTTTTCAGCTTGTCCTCTTCCTATGCCATTACTTGATTATAACCAGAGTAACCATCCAGGAAGTACATCATTTGGGACCCATTAACTATCTGCAACACTTCATCGAGGGATGGGAGGGGGTATTTTTCCTTCTAAGAGGACTTTCTTAGGTTTCGGAAGTCTACACACAATCTGATCTCACCATTCTTCTTTCTTATTGGCACTAATTTTGTGACCCATGTAGAGTGTCTTATGGGGAATATTATTCTAGCATCTAGCAGTTTCTAAACTTCCTTTAGTATCAAGGGCTCCATAGTAGGGTTGATGAGTCATTGACGTTGGTGGAATGGTTTGGAGTCTGGCTTCAGTGGGATATTGTGCACAATGATTGAGGTGTCATATGTTTTTAGTTCTTCATAACTCCAAGCTATGACATATTGACATTCCATAAGGTGGTGGACCATCTCTTCATTTTCCTCTTTGGTGCATACTCTCCCAATGTGAACTCTCTTGGCTCATCTTTGGTGCTAAGGTTATAGGATCCATACGTCTTTTCATAGGAGTCCCATTGCTGTCAAAAATCCTCTCTAGTTCCACCATCCTTTAGGTATGGAATTTGTTCTTAGGTTTATGATACTTTGATCGTCAAGGTCTTCCATGCTAACTTCTCCTTCCACCTCTTCTTTCTATTTGTCTATGATTTGTTTCTCAAACAACCCTACACACATGATGAACTCAAGGATGTGTTGGTCATCTTGAAAGACTTGGAAATTGGTAATGTTATTTGGGATGGCTAGAGCTGCAATAAGTTCAACTAAGAACTTATTTGGTTTATTCTTCTCAATCAAATGTAGCAAACTGGCGGATACAGTGAGGGCATCAACGATGAAGTTATTCCTTCATGGGATGGCCTTGATGTTCAAGGCTTTGAGGTAATTGATCAAGTCCCACGCCCTATTTCGGTAGGCTAAAATCCTTTTGTCATTGCAAGAATAGTGACTATGGACCTATTTGATGACCAATTGTGAGTCTCCTTCCACTGTCAAGGCTTTTTTTCCTTTCTCGTGATCTAGGAGGAGTCCACAGACCAATGCTTCGTATTCTGCAACATTGTTAGTGCACAGAAATTGTAATCTATATGCAACATAAAAAGACTTACCTCTTGGGCTTATGATTTTGATCCCTGCTCCTGCTCCTTTCTTGCATTTAGATCCATCAAAACATAATTTCCATATTTGGTACTGCTTTGAGCGTTTCGGGCTGTCCAAAACCCCTTTTGAGAATGCCTTTGTTTGGGGCTTTAGCTTCTTTTCCCCGTCACTACCTAAGGAATTTGACTCTCCCTTTTCCATCCCTTGGGAACTTTTGGGTTCAGGGGTTTTATTACTTTCACCTTCTTTATCTTCCTTTAGTTCTCTGTATGGCAGACACGCTCTATCGTTTGAAGTGCTCCAGTCCTTGAATAAGTCTAATATAGGGCTTTTGGTATGTAAATCTGACGTGTTGGCTTGTATTTTGGTTGAGGCATTTGTGTTTAGTAAGTTATCTTCCCTAATCATAGAGACACCTTTTCTTTCCACTTCAAGGGTTTTCTTTTCTACTCTGAGTTCCCTTAGGGTTTTGACTGGTGGAGAAATTTGGGTTATCACTCAAGACAGTGCATTTTGGAAATTAGAGCATGTGACTTCTGAGTGACTTTCTTGATGTAACTGGTAGTAGAAGGATGTTAGGGTTTGCATCTTTCCCTAGGTGTTGCATGATTATTGTTACACTATTGATGAAGTTTTGAAAGATGTCTTCATGAATTTTGGGTTCAAGTAGGCCTTGCACCGGACTATGGCCCTGTTCTTTGACTTCTCTACTTTGGAACATGAAAATGCCATCCATCCAATAGCTTCCTAGGTTAGTCTATGTGAACAAGACTTCATTTAGATAATTGTATTCAGTGATCATCCTTCTTAACTTAGGCTCGGTGTCAATCTTGATTTGGTTGTTCAGTCCTTTCCATAGTAACCATAGTTGTGTGAAATCTCTGGACAACCATCCTCTCAGGCATTTGGTCCATTCTCTTCTTAGTAGCATTCTATAAGTTTTAGGAATATCTACCATGTGCACATCAATATACTCTTGTATCCTTGGGTCCGCAACTAGTTGGATATGTACATCCTTGAGAACACCAATTACTTTGACTTCTATCTTGTAAAGTTGGATCACCACCTTGTTTATTGTTTGTGGAACCATTACTAGTTTTTGACAAATGGATAATGGCATGACATTACAAGATGCTCTAGAATCAATCAAGAAATTATGTAGGTTTTTCCCAAATATCCACAGACTGAGAAGGAAGGGTGGTACCTCTATCTTGCCTTTGAACATCGTCGGGAAAGCTTCAGAAGTGTTAACGTTAGAGGTAGTATTTGAGTTGCTAGTCATTGACCCTTGTTTTGAATGGTCCAGGGACTTCAAGAGGGCTTCTCTCTAAGAAGGGAAACCTTGGAGCATCTTGAACATTGATATGTTCTCATTGGTCTTCTTTAGCTCCTCAACTACACTGTATTTTTCATTTGACCATGTCGGGTTTATGTAACTAGTGAATGTATTTGGTGGGGATGAGGGAGGAGCACTCAGACCTCTTGGTAGTGCAGGATTATTGCTTGCTTGAGGATCTGGTGGAGTTGGTTGTTTTCTTGAAGGTATGCCATTGGTCATAGGTTCCTTTTGACTCCATATATTGTAGGACTTTTGATGATCATTCTGAAAATTATGAACTTCTGAGTACTCGGGCTCATTTTCCTTTTGGAATGGGAACACAAACTCTTCTTCTCCCGAACAAGGGCCCAAATTTTCTCTGTTTCTAGATTCATAGGAATTGAACATCATGGCATTGAAATGAATGGGTGGTTCCTCTGGATCCTAGGGATACTGATTATGGGAGTCGCTTCCATGTCCGTTGTTATTTTGGCATGGATTCAAAGCCCCGAATAAATTGGCCTCTGAAGTTTCATAGGTGTTAGCATTATCTATTGGTATACTACCATTGTTGGGCTGGGTGTTCCATGGTCTATTCAGTCTTTTCTACCCAAACAAATTATCCTATGTATTGTTGTAAGCGTTAAAACTTTGATTCTGATTCTGGGGATAAGTATTTCGACCAACCAGTGCTCATTGGTATCCACTTTGGTTTTGGGAAGGATTCAAATTCATTTGGGTGAGCTCATTTGTGAGTTGGGACAAGGTTTTCTTTACGACATCCAATTTAGAGGCTAAGTGAGTATCAGGTTCAGCTTGGGGCACAACCCTCTGTTCTAAAAATATTGTTTTATGAGCCTCGTAACCAGTATAAGTGATGGATGGTGGTATGGATGTAAATGGCTATGCCAGAATTAGATTCAATGGATGTAGATGAGTGGCCAAATCTTGACTTCTTGTTGAAAATGGATATGGGGTAGCATCATTGTTAATGAAGGGCATGGTTGCGAAGTTCCCCTCCTGTGGATCCATTTGTTGTGTGAAAGTTATGGCCTCATTATACATCTTTTCCATTGTGTCTCTATCCGTAGGTGGGAATATTCTTAGCAAAATTGAGGTGAAGGGATCCAGAGATTTGAGGTAAAATTGTATGACGGTTTCCTCTAGTATGGTGTAAGGAGCTTCCAACTTTTCATGCATTTTATGGAAATGATGATTGAACATAGTGATAGGCTCCTTAGGTTCTTTTCTCATCATTATAAATTGTTGATGTGTCATAGTTGGATCCACATATAACTTAAATTGATAGATAAATTTGGTTTCAAACTCATTCCATTTAGAGATAGATCCCCATGGTAAATTCAGGTACCAGTTGTATGCAAATTATCCAAAAGTGTATGGGAAAAGATGATAGACAACATCTTGGTGAGCAATCTCCTTGCGATTAAAAATTTCTTTGAAGAAATGAATGTTCTCTTCTATTGTCCTTGATTCACCATATATGAAACATGTACAAAATTCTCTGAGTTTTTGGGTAGTTCATGGAGCTTCCCAACAAAATTTAATGGTGAGTATTGTGCGTTGGCGAAGAAAGCCATTGGACGAGGTTGTTGCAAATTCTGATTTCGCAAGTTCTGATATTGATTTATGGTTGTGGGAAAATTTGGGACAATGATGTGTGATTTCTCTCCAAGTGGGTTTTGTGACTTGGTAGGATGGTGAGAGGAGTTCTCTCTTGTCTTCCCTTTGTTGTTGTGAGCTCTAAGATGGTGAAAGAGCTCAATGAACTCATTTATTTTCAGAGATGATCTAAGTACTTGCTCGAACCATTCTGGAGAAAAGGATCTGATGTTATCCAGATTTTCATTCTTGAGGCCCTCCTTCTAGCACCACTTCTGTTGAGTGTTGTTTTACACAAGTCAATGGCTAGGATCTCAAGATTCAATTTCCTCTCTTGAAATAATAACGAAGTTATTCCCAAGGTTCTCTGGGGTCATGGTACAACCTTCTTGGTTACTCAATTGAAGATAAATGTGAATGTTTATGAGTAGGCCTTTGCTGGTACATTCAAGACGTCAAACTGCATAACAACTTTAGTACTTTTTTGTTTTTTCAATTTATCAAAGATCCGAGTTTTAAGTAAAGATGCAATTTTATGTTTTCTAAAGATGATTACTTTCAAATTTATGACAGAATTTAAAGGAGTAAGGTAACAAGAAATTAAATAACTTTCTGAAACCAAAATCCTAATGGACATAAATCATTGTCAATCTTCCCTTGTGAATTGATTGATGGCGAGATTTGGATCAAACCCACGAGTATAAATCAGACGATGTCACAATTTTATACCCGATGGATGTAATCGTTTGAAGAGAAAACATATTCACTCATGCAAGATTTTCAAAACCTATCAAATAGTGAAGCCACCAAGATGCGTGCACACATGAGATGGATTTATCATTAAGCACAATAGATGATATTTTCCATGCATTCATCACAACAAGGTAGATATCTAATAGCAAACTCCAACTAATAGAAAAGTAGATTCAAAACATAATAAACAATTGGCTCTTTGAAAATAATGAACAAGCTTGCACACATTCATCACTTTGGCATAGATATTAGAAAATATCACACCACGAATGAAGCACCAATTATAGACTTTATTGCATTAGGAATCTGCCCCTATTACATTATTTTTTATTAGAATATATAGATTTCTGATCTATAAACTCTGAATGCTGAAATTAGGGTATCAGAGACTCTAAATTAATGAAAATAAGATAAAACTATAACTTTTCTGAAATTAAACTATTGCTAAACAATAATAAACCACTTCCATTGATTTTTAATCCATTTAAAATTAGTTTTTCCATGCAAGAGTGATCAAACTTGTCAAGAAAAGAGAGAGAAAGAAGACTGGATTTCTCTGCATGCAACTGGAGTCTTCTTCTTGATCTTGGAGTCCTCCCTTGGAATATTCATTTGGGGTTCTCTACATGGTGGGAACTGATAGGGTACCCTTAGTCTTTGAAAAATGAACTCTATTTAGGCACCCATCTGATCTAGAGTTTAACTTCCATGCAAAAAGTGATCTCGCTGGAAAGACCCAAAAATTCAGACCCAAACCTCTACTCCTAAGTTTTCAAGTGCCAAAAATTGTTAAGTGTTGGAACCCAAAACTGGAGGCCCAAAATTTTTGGCCCTTTTGGAGGCCGAAAGGCCGAAATGCCAAGTTTTATCCTTTCTTGGAAAATGGCTAAGTGTAATTGTTGAATGGGCCTAAAGCATCAGTTGGGAAATACTTTCGAATGGGCAACTCGGAGCCTTTGTATTATCTCTTGAACTTCTTCATAGTTTATCTCTTTCCTCTTCACTTTATTGACCCTTTGTTCGTGCTTCTCTTTGAAGATAGTTAATTCAGAAGCAAAGAACTTGATTTCTTCTTCGTGCTCTGAAATTCTCTACATGTCTTCCTTTGAATAGAACAACTGGTGCAAGGCCTTTTTGGTGCTAATGTTAATCTCTAAGTTTTTTTTATGATTAGTGACCAACACTTAGTCATTCACTTAGGCCATTTTAGTTGGCTATCACTGTGGCTGAGCTAAAACTATGTAAGGTCGAGCAACATTGACGAGCATTTTTCAGTTTGCCTAGTTACATTTTCGAGCTGAGTTACATTGCTGAGCTGAGAAGGATACAGAGATGTTAAGTGCCGAGCGACAGCCAAGTCAAGTGTCAAGCAGGACAATTTTTGTATACATGTCTGGAATGATACAAACTTTGAGGATATGTGATCTGGCTGACTTGTATAAGTTTTTTGGGCCGACTTATGTACGCATTTAATATTCTTATACGGAGTTAGTTATGCATTTAATTGTTTTATCGTATGCATGAGCATTAATTGTAATACCATCAAGGTATGGGTATTAGATCTTGATCGTTGATCTAGATCTCACTATGAGACTTGAATGGATATATTATATTGCTTCTAAACCCTGTTTGAAAGTGTGTAAGAAGAAGACAAAGTGTGGTGACTGCATTTCAGAAGTAGAATGCACAGAGGGTTATTTTGTTAAGAAGCAGAGATCAAGCAAAGTGACAACACAGTGAACAACAGAGTAAAGATTATATCAGATTATGAGATCATAGAAGGTACTAGAAAGAGGAGATCCATCATCAACATCAAAGTGCATAATGAAGGATCAATAATTGAGACATTCTAATCATTGTATCAGGTGAAAAATCTCTTAACAAAGTGGTTCTAGCAGACCTTTCTTTATCTCTTAACAAAGTGCTTACTTTATTGTAAGTTGAAATCCTTTAACAGGGTAGATTGTAATGATCTTTAGCTCTTAACAGGGTAGACCTTTAACAGGGTAGATTACATTTTGTAATCAACATTTGTAGCCTTAACAGGCACACTTTATTACTATAGTACTGGAGAATTTTGTGGGTGTCATCCCCACCCCAATTTTACCTATTTGGGTTTCTGGGTTACCAAGTTATTGTGTTATGTGTTATTTATTTCATTGTGTGGATTCTATCTGAGATTACATTAGATTCATATATGTATGAATGTGGATCAGTTTGTTTTAAGT
>MU228299.1:1458103-1510486 GCA_018584345.1 Thuja plicata
CAGGAAAGACTTGGAGATTGTTAATCTTAGATTTGAGAACAGTCAATTGAAAGATGAATTGAGATCTGAGAAAGAAATTAATAACAGAGTGAATGATCCGAGTGCTGCTATGAGCTACTTTGAACAACTGGTGGAAGCATCAAGAAGACCTAAAGTTTCTTCTGGATTAGGTCACACTGAACAACATACAACCATTGAAGAAGGAGAATCATCTAAGATAGGTGAACGAAGGCATGCAAAGCCAAGAAACAACAAACCTGTTTTCCACCATTGTGGGAAACCAAGTCATACAACAAACATTTTCTGAAGCAAGAATGGTAAGTCCAATCCAAAAACTAATTTTAATGGTTATTACTTTAACTGTAATAAGTTTGGACATCAAGAACATGAATGTAAGACAAAGGCAAGAAAATCACCTAGACTCAATGGTAATTTCTATAACTGTCACAAATATGGTCATAGAGCTCAAGATTATAAATCTAAAGGTAAATAGCAGTGGACATCAAAGGTACAAGAGAAATCACCAAGAAAAGGCAATAATCACAATTGGGATTACAATACATGGCATAGTTGTCATTACTATGGTGAGTATGGACATGTTCCAGAAAACTGCATAAGGACACATTTCAGAGGAAATTCTTAAATTTGTATGAATGGAAACCTAGTTTGTCACAATTGTCTGCAAATTGGTCATACAAGGAAAGATTGTGAGACTAGGGTGCCTACTCCTACTGTTGAGAAAATAAGGGAAAAAATGAATAAGACATGGGTTAAGAAGTCTAAACCATGTAGCAGTGAAGCTTGTGAAGCCGAGGTCACCCAATCCAATGGATCAGGTGATCACATCATCTCCAACTAAGAAAAAGAGGTATGTAAGGAACTGCATCTAAAACTCTTATCTTACATCAGTTCCTAACATGAAATGTACCAAATTCCATATTTGCATATGTTAAGATGCACCAGGACATATTTTGAAGACAAATGTCGAGTTGAGCCAATTGCACTATAGGTGTCGAGTACTATTCATGGACACTAAAGCCGAGTTCTTTAGTGAGTGTCGAGTTTAGTAAGCCGAGTGGGATGCAAGTTGTGTTAAAGCCAAGGAAAGCTAGCCTGCACTAACTCAACGGGCAGAACATTCATTGCTTACCTACCTTGACCTTTCAAAGTTTATAAAGGATGAACAGTTAACACTTCATTTTTACCTTGCGATTTTTACTGTTTATGAAACAAATTTGTAGAATTGATCTTAATGAAGTTAGCTACGAAGATTTCATCAGCGTGTCATCAGCAATCCTAAGGTGAACAGTGCAAAGAATTACTTGCTGAGGTACTCTATTTTTCAGCTTTTGAACCCTACTTTCAAGATTATGGCTGCAAGTTCTTCCGCACCAGCTAAGAGTATGGAGGCAGAACCATATCAAATTCAGTTAGTACAGAGTGATGAATATGAACCTCTCAACTTTTGAGCCATTCCTAAAAGTGCAATTCAGAGTGATTTAATAGGAGCCCTCTCATCTATTCCACCCAAGGTACTTATGATCCATGATGTTCGATCATGTTATATGGTTAAGATTGGTGAAGTAGGTGATAGTGAATTAAGGAAATCCTACAGCAAATTGTGTGACAATGGATTTCTGAAGGCAGAATTCAAACATTTAGCCGACAAAGGGTTAACTCGTGCCCTAGATTTTCCACAAGGTTTCAAAGATGAATGGATTAAGGTTATCCTTAGATGAGTTCATGACAAGTGTATGTGGTTGGATAATGGACCAGTCAAGATCACCAAAAGCATGATTCATCGAGTGACTGGATATCCTGTAGTGAACGGAAAATGAACAATGAGGGATAACAACAAAGAAGAAATTACACTGAACA
This sequence comes from Thuja plicata, assembly GCA_018584345.1. Classification (NCBI taxonomy): domain Eukaryota; kingdom Viridiplantae; phylum Streptophyta; class Pinopsida; order Cupressales; family Cupressaceae; genus Thuja; species Thuja plicata. Next base: position 1,459,982 of record MU228299.1, read on the forward strand.
CTGGAGCCATATGGAATAACAGAGGTATGACTATCTCTATAATTACTAACCTAGAACTTGATTTTGGAGTAAGAGTAATAGCACATAAGTTCTATCAGTCAAGCAGATTGGATAGTGTTCCTTGTATAGCCATTGATTAGGCATGGAAAATTGTGAAGAAAAATCATACATATGATCTTGCCGAGCTACAACAGACACAATTAGCAGAGAACCTAACATCAATCAAAAAGGATAAGAGCTCATCATGTAATTTTTGTTCCTTACTAGTCTGTATATTTTTCTACATTCAGGATACATTTCCTACAATGGGAAATATAGTTTGGAAAAAGGATAGACCCATTACAGTTCAGATTAGTGAATGTATTGAGAAATTAGGAAGTAATTTCAATAGCATTATGGGGAGCTATTTTGTAGAATTCAAGAAGAGAATGATATTAAGGACTAGAATTCCTAAGTCACTAGTGGAGAAGCACTATGAAGAAATTTGTTTTCTAGTTGATACAGATAATACTTATATCCAGGCAGTGACACCTAGGATAACATGCTTAGAACCATTTCCATATGAAATCAATATTGATGAAGCATCAGCTACCATCATTGCACTCCTAGCCAAGGAAATTGATACTACAGTAGAGAGATTTGGAAATTTTGATGAAGCTAAGGCTAAAATTTCTAGAAGTTTGAATGAGGGAACTATGGAGAAGAAAAGAAAGAAGATTGTGAAAAATCTAAAGAGAATGGTTGGTTTAGGTAGTGATGAAGAACCTGAGGATGCACCTTTAGGCCTGACCACTGGACAAGGTGAGGATATTTCTACAGAGGAGGAAGTGAGTGCATCTGAAGAGGTCACTAAGAAAGCCAAGGGTAAAAGACCATCAATTGTCATAGTAACCAAGAAAAGCAAAGCTAAACCTAAGGTTACACCTCCTACAGCTAATCATCCAAGGACTAGAGCATCTACTGTTACTTCTCTAGTAGAAGTAAAAACAAAAGTATATGGTAAGAGGAAAGTTGTAGAAAGTAGTTCTGGAAAGGAAGCAAAGATTGCTCCTAATGCTGAGCCGAGTAAGCCAGCAAAGAGACCAAGAAGGAGACTAAATTTGGGGACAGATAGTGATGAGGAAAAGACATAAATTGATGAACCTAGCAACATACCTACAACACAATTTAAGAAACCAGCAAGTATTGATGAGGTATTTGATACTTTGAGGAATTCAGCAGGGTTAGCAACTTTTAAGTTCATTAAGTATGAAAATTTGAAAACTGCAAATAGGCACAAAGTACAAGAAGCACTATTGGATATGATGAGTACTTTCAAATTAACTCCTATAGAGATAGGAAATCATGTGCTTAATGAACTTTATGATTTTATGTCAAGCAAATGGGAATTTAGACTTGCCATAGAAAGACAGATCAGGGAAGGAACTCTAGCCCAGGTAATACCTGAGCTAACCTCAAAACAAAGAGCCAAATTCATTGAGGAATACAAGAGCAGATTTGTTCCTAAACTTAGAGGCTATGTTGTTCTAAAAAATGATATTGAAGGTGTAGTACAACAGAGCACAAGGATCTGGAAGGAAATCTTTGGACTGCTCATTCCAAAAGATAAGAAATTTGGTGAGGGGACATCTGAGCAAAAGACAAAAGAAGTTGAAGTGAAAACTACCCTTGAGCCACAGATAAATAAAGGTCAAATTTCCATAGAACAAGACAAAACCAAAGATGCATTAGACTCAACTAATTTTGTTGATCTGACTGCAGATGGTCCTATGGATTTTATAGTTGATGATCCAAGCAATTTGAATGTCGAGGAACAAGAGATGCCAAGTGGTAAAGACACTTATTCGCCTATTAAGACAACTGATACTGAAGAAGGGAAGACCATAGCATCTGATGAAATAATTGAAGTTGTCAATTATCAAAAAAGTGGAGAGAAACAACAAACAAATGAACAAGAGGTAACTTCATAGAATCCACCTATTTTAGAGGTTGTGAAGACAGTTTTAGATAGTGGAGTAGGGATGACGGATACTATTGATAATCCTAAAGAAGAAGAGGCAATGCAAGTGTTGGTTGATCTACCACACTCTGCATCATCCACTCCTATAGGTCCTAAAACTGGTGGTATGCCCAATCCATAGACAATACTAATAGAATTAAAAGAGGCAATGGATATTGACACTGTCAAAGGGAAATATATTATGCTGCCGAGCATAAGTTCTCCAAAGGTGAAGAAAAAGAAAATCTTGAAGAAGAAGTCTCAGATTCTAGATGTAACATTAGATGAAGTCATTGTGATTCCACAATGGGATCCCAATGATTTATCTTTTGAACAAATAGGGAATCTTCAAGAATTACTTAAGAGGAAGAAGAGACATGAAGAGATGAAGATAGAACAAAAGAAAAAGTAGGTGTTGCATGACATCAAAGACATATTTGCAAAGGATTTTGACTTAGAGGATGAAATGCCTCAAGCTCCAATCATTGATCATCTAGTCAACATTGTACAGAAGGTAACTGATGAGGACATTGATAGCAATGAGAAGCTTCTACAATGGTCCAGGAGAAGATTTGAGAGCAAAGTTCTAGAGAAGATCTTAGAAGAGATTGCAAAAAAACAAGTTGAACTTTCTATTCTTGTAGAAACTTTAGAGAAAGTTACAGCCAATGTTTATTCTTTGTATAGAAAATTATGTGATGTTGAATTTTTCACAAAGGATAATCTACAGCTTGTTGAGAATCTAAAGTTAGATTTAAGATCAACTGGTACTACTTTGGGTAAAGATACTACCTCTAGTTCTTTACATCTTAATAAGTTGATAAATGCACAACGGAGAATAGTCGAGCTTATGGCTGAAGATGGTTGAATAAGGGCCAAATTGATAGCTATTCAGAAAATCCTATTGCCTCACTTGGAGGTAATACATAAGGAACTTTCAAATGCAAAGGAATTATCACAGAGTAATGAAAATCTATCGACTGCAGAAAGTTTAGTCAATCTAGCTGCCGAGCTAGAAATAAAATTAGAAGTTATGAAGATTGAAAAGGAAAGCTGGGATACTACATTTGAATCCACCTTGCAGCTTCATAAACAATTTTTGGATAAGTACAACTTAACCCCACCTGCAATCAATGAAAAAAACAAGGGGGAAGATGGTAAGGAAATTGGAAAGGATACAATATGATACATCAGTACAGTACAGGTACACTTGTATATAAATTTTTGAAGGCATGTAAACTTTTTGTATGGATTATTTCTTAGTATACTCCTAGGGGGAGTACTTAGTGTACTTAGGCAATATTTTGATGAAATGAATCAAAGTAATGATAAGTGTTTTTGCCACTAATATCAAAGGGGGAGATTGTTAATCTCTAAGTTTTGTTGATGATTAGTGACCAACACTTAGTCATTCACTTAGGCAGTTTTAGTTGGCCATCACTGCGGCCAAGCTAAAACTATGCAAGGTCGAGCAACATTGCCGAGCAATTTTTAGTTTGCCTAGTTACATTTCTGAGTTGAGTTACATTGCCGAGCCGAGAAGGATACAAAGATGTTAAGTGTCGAGCGACAGACAAGTCAAGTGCCGAGTAGGACGGTTTTTGTATACATGTCTAGAATGATACAAACTTTGAGGATAAGTGATCTGGCCAACTTGTATAAGCTTTTTGGGCCGACTTATGTACGCATTTAATATTCTTCTACAGAGTTAGTTATGCATTTAATTGTTTTATCCTATGCATGAGCATTAATTGTAATACCATCAAGGTATGGGTATTAGATCTTGATCGTTGATCTAGATCTCACTATCAGACTTGAATGAATATATTAGATTGCTTCTAAACCCTATTTGAAAGTGTGTAAGAAGAAGATGAAGTGTGGTGATTGCATTTCAGAAGTAGAATGCACAGAGGGTTATTTTGTTAAGAAGCAGAGATCAAGCAGAGTGACAACATAGTGAACAACAAAGTAAAGATTATATCATATTATGAGATCATAGAAGGTACTGGAAAGAGGAGATCCATCATTAGCATCAAAGTGAATAACGAAGGATCAATACTTGAGACATTCCAATCATTGTATCAGGTGAAAAATCTCTTAACAGAGTGGTTCTAGCAGACCTTTCTTTATCTCTTAACAGAGTGCTTACTTTATTGTAAGTTGAAATCCTTTAAAAGGGTAGATTGTAATGATCTTTAGCTCTTAACATGGTAGACCTTTAACAGGGTAGATTACATTTTGTAATCAATATTTGTAGCCTTAACAGGCACACTTTATTACTGCAGTAGTGGAGAATTTTGTTGGTGTCATCCCCACCCCAATTTTACCTATTTGGGTTTCTAGGTTACCAAGTTATAGTGTTATGTGTTATTTATTTCATTGTGTGGATGTTATCTAAGATTACATTAGATTTATATATGTATGAATGTGGATCAGTTTGTTTTAAGTGTTTAAATTTGAAGATCTGATTCACCCCCCCCCCCCTCTCAGTATCTTNAAGATCTGATTCCCCCCCCCCCCCCTCTCAGTATCTTGATTTCCCATTATTGTATTTCCAATAGCTAACACCTGCGAGAATGTCTTTAAACTGGTGCACCACCTCTTTTAGTGGATGTAGGATTTGTTTATCATGGTCCCAGCATAATTCCATACCAATCCTTATGAAGAAACCATCTATTTTGCCTACCCATTCCATGAATTCCTTGTATTTTTCCATTATGTGGGCTAGGCACTATTCGAAGACCTTAAGTGTCTTGGTCATGTGCTTGATCCATGTTTCAAAGTTATGTAGTTCTTCGCCCTCATATATCTTTACTAGGATCTGCAAGCATTGCTTCTTAATTATCTTTAGGTCTTGGAGGGAGGCTTTCCATTTGGTTATCTCTGAATCTAAGGCATCTTCACTCTCCATTTGGTTTATCAACTTTGTAGTTTCAATCAAGATGACTCTGTAAGGATTAAACACCAGTCTAATAACCCCTTCCCCATACTTCTCAAAATAATTCTTCCAATCCACACTTGCTTGGGTGAAGGAAGGGTTCATACCTGCTAGTAAATATGGAGTGGCCCTTTTCTCTAAGATGGCCTGTAATACAGCTTCAGGGAAACTTGGGTTAGTGGGATCCACCATCTTATGAATGAATTTATTTAGAGCCTCATTTTTCTTTATTAAGGATTTGATGGTCTCTGCATCCTTGCTTATCAATCCTAAAGCATGCTTCAAACCTAGAGCTGCTAGTGTCTTACTCCCTTCCCTGGTGGGCTCACCCAATTCTACCTCTTCAAGTGCATAATCTTTGAGGTTCACCTATGGTTGAGAGGTACTAACATAAGGAACTACTACTTGTGCCTTCCAGTGACCCCTAGTGTCTTGGGTGACATAAGATATGGTTCTTGCTAGTATATTGGCCTCTGTCTGAAGGAAGGCTTGTCCCAAGGACACCATACTTGTGTCTTCTCCTTCCTCTTCATTAGTGCATGTTCTTCTCCGAGGATGAATCTCTTTAGTAAACCAAGTAGGTTTACTAAAGGTGGTGACTGGCTCATATGGGGAAATGTAGATGATTGAAGCCAATTTTTGCAGCTTTGGGGTCATCTCCTCTTCTGACTCTTTTTCGTGTTCACCTTCTTGCCCCTTTTCTCCATCAAGAATTTCTTCTTCGTGGCCTTCTTCTCATTTCTCTTCTTATCCCTTCTCTTCTTCCACTATCACCTCTTTTCCATCCTTATCTTTGCCTTCATCCCCTAAGGAACCAGTCAACACCTTGACATCAAGGCCAGTCATGTCCACCAATATGGTTTTGGAGGGTGACACGGCTTCAGTTCTTACTGACCCCTAGGGAGTCAAGATGAAGCAAGGAAAAGGGACTGATGGTGGTAGAGTATATGTTGGTATTGTGGGTGGTGGAGTAGGAGTATGGAGAGTTGGAATGGGAGGTGGGAGAGTAGACATTGAAGGAGGAAGAGTTGGTGTTGGAGTTGGGAGAAGGTGGTGGAGTAGGAGTTAGACATGGGAGAGAGGTTGGTGGTATGGGAACGTGAGGTAGTGGAGTAGAAGTGGAACTCTCTCCTGCATCTTTATCTACTATTAGGTTCTGAGACATTATGGCATCTTGAATCTTGGGCCCTTGGCTAGTACTAGAATCCATCCCTGCAATTGACACATTTAGTGTGAGATTGGTGAACTGGACTGGAGGTGGGGTGAGGATCACACGCGGCTGGATAAGTGTTGGATCCCCCATGTTAAATCCTATGGTTGAATTAGGTGTATCTAGTTCCTACTTTGCAAAGCCTTCTAGGCCTTCAAAATTAGATATTTGGAACTCATCTGAGCCTAAGGCATCTAGAGGATTGTCCAACTCTTTTAGATCCTCTATGTGTTTCCTAGTAGTCTCCTTTTCTTTCCTCCTCTGAGATCTTGTCCTTTTAATCAGAGGTATGTCTTCTTCTTCTTCTGGATCCTCTTGTAAGGTTGCTAGTCATGGAGACGCAAAATCTCTCCTCCTTTTATACATTTTCTTCCCCTTTTTGGTGGCAGGAGGAGATTGGCCAGAAGCGGAAGGGCCTTCATCTTGTGGGGCCTGTGATGATCCCACTAGAGGATCTATCTGTCTAGTCATCTTGGTTTTTGGAGCCTTGTTCCTCGGATCTGAACCATACTCTAGGACACATTCATGGCCATATATTGTATTTGGTTTCTGAGGTGGGGCCTTCTTATACTGGGGCACCATAGACTTCTCTCCAGAGCATTGTTTTACACAAGTCAATGGCTTGGATCTTGAGATTCGATTTCCTCTCTTGAAGGAATAACAAATTTATTTCCAACATTCTCTGGGGTTGTGGTACAACCTGCTTGGTTACTCAGTTGAAGATAAATGTGAATGTTCACAAGGAGGCCTTTTCTGGTACATTCAAGACATAAAAATGTAAAACAAATTTAGTACCTTTTTGGTTTTTTCAATTTATCAAAGATTAGTGTTTTAACTAAAGATGCAATTTATTGTTTTCTAAGATGATTACTTTCAGATTTACGACAGAATTTAAAGGAGCGAGGTAAAAAGAAATGAAATAACTAGCTGAAAATGAAATCCTAACGTACATAAACTGTTGTTGATCTTCCCTTGCAAATTGAATGATGGAGAGATTTGGAACAAATCCACAAAGTATAAATTAGACGAGGTCACAATTCTATACTTGATGGATGCAATTGTTTGGAGAGAAAACATATTCACTCGTGCAAGATTCTAAAAACCTATCAAATTTTGAAGCCACCAAGATGCACACACACATGAGAAGGATTTATTGTTAAGCCCAATCAATGATATTTTCCATGTATTTGTCACAACAAGGTAGATAGCTAATAGCAAACTCCAACTAATAGAAATGCATATTTGAAACACAATAAACAATTGGCTCTTTGAAAATAATGAACAAGCATGCACACATTCATCACTTTCGCATAGATAGAAGAAAATATCACACCAGAAATGAAGCACCAATTATAAATTTTATTGCATTAGGAATCCAACCCTATTATATTTCTTTAGATTACAACATATAGAGTTCTGATCTACAAACTTTGAATGCCAAAATTAGGGCATCAGAGACTCTAAATTAATGAAAATAAGATAAAACTAGAACTTTTCTAAAAGGAAACTATTGCTAATTGATACTAAACCACTTGCACGGATTTTTCATCCATTTACAATCAGTTTTTCCATGCAAGAGGGATCAAACTTGTCAAGAAAAGAGAGAGAAAGAAGATGGGATTTCTCTACATGCAACTGGAGTCTTCTTCTTGATCTTGGAGTTCTCCCTTGGAATCTTCATCTGGGGTTCTCTTCATGGTGGGAACTGATAGGGGACCCTTAGAATTTCAAAAATGAACTCTAGTTAGGAACCCATATGATCTAGAGTTCAACTTCCATGCAAAAAGGTGATCTCACTGGAGAGACCCAGAAATTCAGACCCTAATCTCTACTCCAAAGTTTTCAAGTGCCAAAAATTATTAAGTGTTAGAACCCAAAACTGGAGGCCCAAAATTTTTGGCCCTTTCGGAGGCCGAAAGGCTGAAAATTCTGAAAGGCCAAAAGGCCAAGTTTTAGCCCCTCTTGGAAAATGGCTAAGTGTAAAAATTGCTTTCAGGAAAATTGTTAAATGGATCTGAAGCATTAGTTGGGAAATACTTCTGGATGCACAGCCTGGAGCCTTTGTACTATCTCCTAAAATTCTTCATAGTTCATCTCTTTCCTCTTCACTTTATTGACCCTTCATTCTTGCTTCTCTTTGAAGATGGTTAATTCAGAAGTAAAGAACTTGATTTCTTCTTTGTGCTCCGACATTCTCTGCATGTCTTCCTTTGAATACAACAACTGGTGCAAGGCCTCTTTGTTTCTAACACCTGCCAGAATGTCTTTAAACTACTGCACCACCTCTTTCATTGGATGTAGGATTTGTTTATCATGGTCCTGGTATAAGTCCAGACCAATCCCTGTGAAGAAACCATCTATTTCACCTACCCATTCCATGACTTCCTCCTATTTTTCCATTATGTGGGCTAGGCACTCTTTGAAGAGCTTAAGTGTCTTGGTCATGCGTTTTATCCATGTTTCAAAGTTATCTAGTTCTTTTCCCTCATATATCTTTACTAGGATATGGAAGCACTGCTTCTTAATTATCTTTAGGTCTTTTAGGGTGGCTTGCCATTTGGTTATCTCTGAATCTAATCCATCTTCACTCTCCATTTAGTTTATCAACTTTGTAGTTTCAATAAAGATTACTCAGTAAGGATTAAACACCAGTCTGATAACCCTTTCCCCACACTACTCAAAATTTTTCATCCAATCCGCAATTGGTTGGATGAAGGAAGGGGTCATACCTGTCGGTGAATCTAGAGTGGCCCTTTTCTCTAAGACGGCCTGTAATGCAGCTTCTGGGAAACTTGGGTCAATGGGACCCACCATCTTATGAATGAATTTATTTAGAGCCTCATTTTGCTTTGTTAAGGATTTTATGGTCTCTTCATCCTTCCTCATAAATCCTAAAGCATGCTTCAAACCTAGAGCTGCTAGTGTCTTACTCCCTTCCTTGCTGCGCTCACCCAAGTCTACCTCTTCAAGTGTATAATCTTCAGGGGTCACCTGTGCTTGAGAGGTACTAGCAGAAGGAACTACTACTTGTGCCTTCCAGCGACCCCTAGTATCTTGGGTGACATAATATATGGTTCTTTCTGGTATATTGCCCTTTGGCTGATGGAAGGCTTGTCCCAAGGATGCCATACTTGTATCTTCTCCTTCCTCTTCATTAGTGTATGTTCTTATCTGAGGCTGAATCTCTTTAGTAAACCAAGTAGGTTTATTAAAGGAAATGACTAGATCATATGGGGAAATGTGGAGGATTAAATCCAAGTTTTATGGCCTGGGGGTCACCTCCTCTTCTGATTCATTTTCCTATTCACCTTCTTTCCCCTTTTCTCCCTCAAGCATTTCTTATTCGTGACCTTCTCCTTCTCCTTTCTCTTCTTCTCCCTTCTCTTCTTCCACTTCCACCTCTTTTCCATCCTTATCTCGGCCCTTCATCCCCTGAGGATCCGGTCAACACCTCTGCATCAAGGCCAGTCATGGCTGCCAATATGGTTTTGGAGGGTGACATAACTTCAATTCTTACTAACCCCTAGGGAGTTGGGATGAAGCAAGGAAAAGGGACTAATGGTGGTGGAGTAGGTGTTGGTATTGTGGGTGGTAGAGTAGGAGTAGGGAGAGTTGGAATGGGAGGTGGGAGAGTAGAAATTGAAGGAGGCAGAGTTGGTGTTGGAGTTGGGAGAGAAGGTGGTGGAGTAAGAATTGGAGATGGGAGAGAAGTTGGTGGTATGGGAATGTGAGGCAGTGGAGTAGAAGTGGAACTCTCTCTTGCAACTATATCTCCCATTAGGTTCTGAGCCACTGTGGCATCTTGAATCCTAGGCCCTTGGCTGGTGCCAGAATCCATCCCTGCGATGGGCACGTTTAGCCTAGGATTGGTGAACTGGAGTGGAGGTAGAGTGAGGATCACATGCGGCTAGATAAGCATTGGATCCCCCATGTTAAATCTTGTTGTTGAATTAGGTATATCTAGTTCCTCATTTGCAAAGCCTTCTAGGCCTTCAAAATTAGATACATGGAACTCATCTGAGCCTAAGGCATCTAGAGGATTGTCCTGCTCTTTTAGATCCTCTATGTGTTTCCTAGTAGTCTCCTTTTCTTTCCTCCTCTGAGATATTGTCCTTTTAATTAGAGGTATGTATTATTCTTCTTCTTTCAACTCCTCTTGTAAGGTTTCTAGTCATGGAGATGTAGAAACTCTCCTCCTTTTATACATTTTCTTCCCCTTTTCAGTGGCAGGAGGAGATTGGCCAAAAGTGGAAGAGCCTTCCTCTTATGGGGCCTACGATGATCCCACTAGAGGATCTATCTATCCAGACATCCTATTTTTGTGAGCCTTGTACCTCAGATTTGAACCATACTCTATGGTATGTTCATGGCCATATACTGTATTTGGTTTATGAGGTGGGGCCTTCTTATTCTAGAGCACCAAAGACTTCTCTCCATGTTGCTTATCCACCTTCTTGGGTGGATCCATCAATGTCTTCATAGCGATTGGATCCATCTTATAAGGTCTCTTAATCCATGCTTCTGTTGTTCAGACCACATGCCTAACTCGGAACTCAATATCATCGTTCTCATCCTTATCAATTTTTGCATTCATGATGGGCCTGTTGTATATTTTTTCCATAGTGTAAATTAACTCCAACACCCTATCTAAATCTTTATCCCAAACCTGTGGGGGAATAATGATCTTTAAGGCTTCTTCTGATAGTGCAAGGGACATCATGTAGTATTCTCTAATCCTTACCTCGTGATAGTCCATACAATTTATCCAATGATCTTATATGTGGGGTTCATGGATGTATTACCTACCAATGATATGGTTGTATGTGCCTATGGGGTCAAACAGGGGTCAGATGGTTTTATATAGTTGAAGTGGGCACTCATCCTACTCGAAGGCCAAGGATTCACAAACCTTCATGTCTTGGAGAGTGTATAGGCCCAGAAGAATAGGAAAGTCCCGAAAATGCTTCTTCTTGTGCTTTATGTGTTCATAAGAATCTGCAAGTTGCCTAACCATTTCTAGAATAATTACCCAGTCAGATGGGTACATGGGAAACTTCTTTGATTTCAAAGTAGACCCTGCCACCCAGATATATGTAAATGTCTTGAATTGTATGTAATAGGACCCAATGGCCCTTACCTTGGCAGTTGCTTCCTCTGACATTCTCTTCACTAAATCAGCTTCAATAGATAATAGTATTGCGAAGATGAAAGCGTCATTCACTACCCTATAGTCCAGACTATCCTCTGGCATATTCGCCCTTTTTACCAGCTGCAGGAATACAATATGGGGCCATGCATTTTGATCATTGATGTTCCCTATTTTAGTATTCCCTAGATAGTTTGTCCGTGTGGCTAACAAGTACACTATGTATGTACTCATGTAGATTTTTGGGTTATGTCTCACCGCAGTAAGTTGTTCATTCAATCTGTCACTGATAATGGTTCCCCAATCAAATATGGCCTTGCAACTTCTGATCTTCTCTATGAGGAGGATCATCCAGCCCTCAAGTTGGATGGACTGGGGTAGTCCATACACTCAGCTTAGTAGTGTCACTGTCACCTGGATGTCATCTTTTAAATACCCCCTCCCGAGGTTTATCTTATCCAGTTTGTTTTTCTCAAGAGTTTTCTTGAGGTAGTTGTCATTTACAATCTCGTACGCCTCTTCACCTTTATTTCTAAACTACCTGAGACCCTTTTCAATGAAGAAGTCATAGAACCTATATATGTCATTATGGAGGTGGAAGACCTCTTCTATGATGTCTGCTCTTATGTCCAGCACCACTTGTCCTTTTATATTTCTGACCACCCTTTCATCCAGAATGTAGTGGTTTGATAGGGTCATGATTAGTTGAGATGATGAGACATCCACTAGGTGGGCTTCTGTGTTGACCAGGCCTGATAGGACTAGTGAGGTGTGATCCTTGAATCTTCTTGCTAGTTGGGAACATCTTACCAAGAACTCATCCCATTCTATGTTCCCAATGTCACTGTCTATGATCTCTATATGTTTGTTCCCAGTCTTTGAAGGGGCATGATTCCCCTTATATAGATACTTCATCAGGGATGTTGTTCATTTATCAGGAATTCCTAAGAGAAAAGTGCAAGTATCAGTATTTTTATTGAAAAGAAACTATGAAAAGCAGGGAAAATAATGATTTAACTAGGAAAATAGAAGTAGAAAGCCCTCAAGAAGTCAAAAATGTAATTTTCTCTCTTTCAGCCCTTTCGGCCTTTCAGATGCCAAAGAAAACTTCGGTGTTCAAAACCACCGAAAGTGTGAAAAGAGAAATTAGAGGAACAAGCCTTCTTGGGATTTTGGTGTGCAAAAGTTTGTCCAAGATGTCAGACTTTGAAAATATGAAATGGCCAAAAAGAGGCCCGTTCAGTCGGAGGTTCGGTCCTTTTGACCTTTTGGGGGTTTCATACATTTTGGGGGTCCGAAATACTGACACCTCCAAAAAACCGAAAGGCACTTGGAAACACCTCGAAGGGACAGACGATTTTCAACCTTTTGGAGGCCAAAAACCTATGACTAGGTCCTGACGCAAAAACCCCAAGGGATAGAAACAACAAAAAAAAGGAAACTCACAAGAGGAGAGTGCCTCCCCCACAATCCCAAGAGCACAAACCCTAGGGACCTGGGGAGGCATACACGACTCAAAAGAGGTCTAGAAACCTAAACTGACCAAGAAATAAACTAACAAGAAAAATACAAAAAACCTACTTGTCAAATGTGAGGAGGGGAAATGAGAAGCATGAGGACCGAGTGCGGGGAGCGAATGGAAATATTTGAGTGAGGAGGCGAGCTAGAACGTGGACCATGCAGGAGAAAAAAGACTCAAGAAACAAAGAAGGAAAAGTATAACTTAGGGCTCAGGTCATTTAAATATCCTGTGGGGGTGATGTCACCTAGTTTTAGTGGCCAAAATGTCGAATGTCAGGTGGCCTCATCCCCCCTTTCGGTGTTTCAGGGTCTGAAATGCCAAAAGGTCTAAAAGTTTGACTCTTTGGTTATTTCAGGGTTTTGGAGGTCGAAACACCAAAATGGATGGGTTTGATATTTTTTCCATCTCGGTGTTTCAGAGGACTCAGGGTCCTCTAAAATGCCGAAAGGGTGAAAAGGCTAAAAATGCCTTGTTTTCTCAACATGCTTCTCAAGAGACCCAATTCAAGGAAAAGGGAGAGGGGCCAACCCAAAAGACCAAAAAAGAAGGGGGGTCCCCATGGTCAAAGGAAAAAAATGAGGTGTGTGTTGTGGACCCACAACATGTAGACTCCAACTCCAGAGACTTCTACGAAACTCAACCATTCCTTCCTTAACTTGATCGGTCAAACTAGCTTCCAAGCAAGAAAACTTCTTGTCAACTACATCACAGAGATCTACAATCGCCCTAGGGTCCAAACTTCTTAGAGACATCTTCCAAGATCTTTGCAAACCTTCTGCAACAAATCTCCAACAATATCAAACCTTCACTCAAAAAGATCAACCTTCCTTCTTTGCAACCATCGATCCATATCAAGATCCATCTGCAAGTCCTCTACAATTGTATGTTAGAACCATGATCTGCCACCTTACAAAAAATATATAGGACTCCAGAAAGAAAAATCCACCACAAGATCAAAATCTTCTCTGATATACTTTACCCAACCCAAGGTCGTGGTGCAAACTGCCTCACCCTCGGTGATCTGTCCTCACACTCAGGAACTTCAAGCTTTAATACCACCTGACATAGTGCAAGGTAGGGGGAATCCCAAAAGGAGATGTCCAAGCCCCCATCTGAACAACCACACAATGGAATTACAACAAGATACCAAGACCTAATAACAAGCTGAAATATTATTCATAAAATAATTGATTACATGCAATGTGTCGTGTTGTAAGGCCTTCTCGGTTACGGCCAATTACAAAGAAAATAATAGTTCTATAAGATCCATTAAGATCCAACTCAAATCCTAACCCTAGCTAGCCTAGACCTGTAACAATAGGCCATAACAATCTGGTAGAAACTCCAAGAAGAATCTAAACTTGTGCTCGCAAGCAACCAAGCAACCTTCTTGTCTTCCAAGCCTACACTTAGCTACTTGCTGTGCTGAAATTCACTCCTCTCAGCTAGATCATGCTGACTAATATCTCCAAGACTCCACAAGACCCTCTAATTATACCCAACTAAACCACAAGTCGGCCTAGTAAGTTACAAATCAATAAACCCTTACATTAAATACATATTCATGCTACAAGTTGGCTTGTAATAGATATTAAATGCACATAGGATAAAGATCCAAGACCCAAATAGGTACACACACATCTCCATGATCGATCCATGTCATGATCACATGCTATACATATTAAATGCATCAAGTTGGCCTCCTAAATCTGCAAGAACACCAGTCTCTGTAGACTCAAGCTCATCTAGTAATGTCTCTACCTCTCCTAATCTCTATATGGCAGTATCTGACTCCTATCTTGCCTCTACAACCTCCCCCTCTAGTATCTCCACATGTCTCTCTAATCCCGGGATGCAGTCAACCTGTACCTATGTCATTGCTAGTCTGTCTAGCAATACATTAATGTCTATATCCTCCTCCTCCATAGCATCCCTCTATAAATAGGGATCATGGTCCCTAACATCCATCTCTACCTGTACATCATGTGCCCCCATATCCAGCATCTGTACATCATCCCCAATATCGAGCATATGCTTGTCTTGTATGTCATACTGTATGAATCCACCCCATACCACTCTCTCCTAGCCAAGTATCACATCTGCCTCATCTTGTACATGTCCTGCCTATATCGGTACTTGTGCCTGTACCACATGATCTACTAGTATCAGTATTTGTGCCTATCTAGGTACCTGTGCGTGTACCTGTGTCTGTATCAGGACAAATTTTGGTATCTCTACTGGTGGCTGGCGTCCCACCTATCTAACTAGAGGTGACATCAAACCCTGTGGTCCCACGCCTCCACCTCTCATTTGAGGTCCCACTCTATCCCCCTCCCTCTGTCAGGACCATCCCCTCCATCACCTCCATCATCTCCATCATCATCGCCACCTCTACCTCTCCCTCGACCTCTCATGTCCCGGCCTCATCGCCTATCTTAGCATCTATCCTTTGCATCTCTCTATGGTGGTCTCTCCACTGGATCTTTCAATCTTGGGAATGGATGATCCCTGAGATGTATATCATAATCCACTATCATACCTAGGTCTAAAACCCCCTTGTCTCATCATCCATGCCTCAAATGGCATGTCCAAGAATTCTTGTCTCACAATCTCATATGAAACCATCATCCCCCAGTCTCGTCTCTCCTAGTGGGTACGCGCAAACTCTGTCACCCCCTACGGCATCCCCTGGATCTTGCCAAACTGATGCAGGACCTGGCTCATGACCTATCTCTCTATAATTTAGGGAGTCCTCCTTATCAACGACTGGGACTCAAAGCAGTATTTGAGCTGATGCTTGTCCTCCCATGGCTCACATTCTAGGTAGGGTATCCAAATCACAGAATCAATAGTATGAAAGGTATACCTCCAAAACTCCAATCATCTCAGCTTACGCTGAGACTGGATAGATGCATAAATAAATATGTATGGTTGCCCAGTGCCTCAGAATCTAAGATCTATGGGTCGTGTGATCGCTATGTGCTCCCATGTCCATACATGAAGAAAAGTGACACCAGCTGATAGAGATGCTCCCCTCTGGTATACCACCTGATGCAGATCATGATAAATATGTGCTAACAAGCATACCCCCCAAGAAAAATGGGTCCCCTCATCCATCATCCTCTGTAATGTCTGGTCCCATCCATCTGCGAAGCCATGCGACCATCAATCTGGGCAGACATATTCTCTGATAGCTCCGGCCAAAAAAACTGGTAGTGGCTCATATAACTCTACCATATCCTCACAGCTGATCTATGTCTCCTCTATATCATCATCTCCAAACACTGCTCTATACTCAGTCAAACTTCTATGTCGATCGTACTACACTAGCTCTCCTATGATGGGTAGCCGTAGGATGTGATAAACATCCTCCAGTGTGACTATCTTCTCTCCAGTCAGGAGATGAAAGGTACTCATCTCCGAGTGCCATCTCTCAGCAAGTGCGATCAACATGCCTAGGTTCCCCCAAATCTTGGGTGTGTAAGTCACATGGTATAGTCACGTCGCCCCAATCGGTACTCTATCAGTCTCCTACAATGCCGATCTCAGACTCTGCATCATAGGATACCTCTCCCGCAACATTAAGACATCATTAATATCCTCCTATCATCGACAATCACCAAATCAAACTATTAGGTTTTGATCAAACTGATCTATCTATCTATCCTATCTATCAATCGAACACATGTTTATCACATGTATCAATAGATAATTCTATCAATTATCTACAAACAAGATGGTTTACTAGCGAACTTGCTACAATGTTGCCTATCTTGACAAAAATTGATCAAAATACAACGCCGACCAGATCATATCGGCTTATCGATATCAAGTTTGACCTAATTGACTTGTCAATTTATCGACATTCTATCATTTGCAATAAATGTGCAGCATAGAAAAATGCTTGTGTAGAATCCCCTTTCATTTTCATAGATCTCACACATGCGTAGGATCCCCAAATGTATGCACAATTTTTGCGCAAACAGGACCAGTTGCTGCACATACATGCGCCGCAACTGCGCATTTATTTTTTTTCTAAGAAAAAACACTTTTTTTATCCTAACCTATGATTAAATCTACCCTAAACATGCTACAAATCAATTCAAAACATGCAAAAATTCACAAATTGACAAAGTAGGATGAATCACCTGCTGGCTCTCCAGAATCTGGGGTCCTTTGGAAGCGTCTGACCCTCTCAAAGCGATGATCTGCAAGCGGGAATGGCATCTTCTCAGCTCTTCTCTTCTCTCTCTCCAAGCTCCAATATCCAAATGACAAGTGTGCACAATGATCCTATAGTGGACCCTTTGGCCCTATATATAGCCTGTGGACCCATTTTGCTTGATGTGTGGACCCTATCCATTGAAATCATTCCATTTCACTCCGTTTTCACTCACATTTCTTCTGAATCTTTTCGTGAGATTGATTGAAAAATACAAAAAAAAACACAATCATAAATTTTGTCAATCAATCTCTCGAGGGGGCATGCATAGGTCGCTTTCATCGACATTGCCTAGGGTAGGGGCAAAAATATTGATTTATTTCATCGATATTGTCTGGGGCAGGGGCAAAAAGTTGGATTTTTATTTGAAACAATGTTATGAGCACATTATTTAAAAGAGGGCCAAAATGTATACACTAAAAAATGGCTTCACTAATTAATTAATTAAGTATTTATTATTTAATTAATATTGACTTGATGAATTAATTAAATATTTATTATTTAATTAATATTTATTTCTTCTATTTATTAAGTAAATTATTCAATTTATTTGATACATTCACTATAGTCTATTCTTCTTATCCTAATTCTTATGAATTAGTCTCATTAAAGTGATTTAATTAATTTATTAATTACACAATCACTAAATATGACTAAATCTCCTAGTCCACCTCATAGGCCTTGTCACTTGACACATCACCTTGGCTAAAATAATTAATTATTATTAATTATTAATAAATCATTATCCTCACCCACACATGTCTTCTCCTACACTAAGTCAAGAAGCAATCCATATTCCTAAGGAGCTTCTCAAGCCACCTCAAGAGTCTAAGGTAACTCATGAGACACTTGTACCAAGACTCCTCATGAGGAAAAAGTCCTTCCTCCTTCCTCTCAATGTTCTTTGTGAGACACTCTACATGTGTCTTTCCCTTCCACCTTCTTCTCCTCTATGTCAATGTAGGAGGAACATCCTCCCTATTCTTCCTCTCACATTCCAACTATATCTCCATTTCTCTCAACCTCTTCAACCAAGTCAATAGCAGCCCTAGGATTTTCCACCTTTCAATCTCCACCCTAGGATTGTGCCACCTAGACTTGGGTCCTCCAAAATCCTATAAAAGGAGCCTTATTCTCCCTTTGCGATATAATAGAGAATAGACAATAGTAACTTTCAAGCATTCAAGCATTTTAGAGATCAAGAAATCAAGCATCCAAGCATTTATTCAAGCAATTGAAGTCATTTTCATACCATTCTATTATCCATTAGTTACATAATCAAGATTTAGGTCATTTTGCATATAAATCCACTCAATCTCCACACTTTGGTGACATATTGGGCAAGGAGCTTCAATTGGAAATCTGAGAGCTCAACACATCCAAGAAATCAAGGCTAGGAGGACAATGGAGACAAGCTACAATGGGTAAGTGAAGGTAAACATTTTTTAATTTAATTTGATCATTTGTAATCTTCATTGTGTTGCATTTAGATAGATTTATTAACTTTGCAATAGTAGTATTTCATTTATAACTATAGACATCTAATTTGCATACAATAATCTTTGAAGTGCATACCCCAACACCGAATTAAGGTTCGTTTGATGTTCTCTGGAAGGTGGGCTTTGTCTGGGGACAGGAGACCATCCCAAGAATCTTCCCAGAAAAGAGCCTTATGTCCATCTCCAATGTCCCAAGTGAGGTTGTTCATAATCAAATCTTTGTTTTGCATCATAAAATTCCAGATTTTAGAACCCTTTGGTGGGTTAATAGTCTGAAAAAGAGTTGAAGGAATTGAGTTGTTTAAATATTTAAAATATAAAATTTTAGCCCATTTGCAATCCTTTTCCTGGAACATCCTCCATACTAGTTTTGCACCTAAGGCTTTTTTCTGCCAATCAAAATTTTGTATACCTAAGCCACCAAATTCTATAGGTCTACATATTTGATCCCATTTTATTAGTGTCAATTTATTTTTGTCATCAATGCCTTGCCAAAAGAATTTTTTTAATTTTTGATTTAATTGTTTTCCAACTCCCTTTGGAAGGGGTAGGCATGACATTTGGTAAGTGGATATCGCAGATAAGACTACTTTGATCATTATTTCTCTACCGGCTTTATTTAAATACTTCCCCTTCCAGCATTCCAATTTTGATTCTAATTTAGACACAATGGTTTTCCATGTCTTAACCTCTTTTTGACCTTTTTCTAGGTGGATCCCTAAATATTTACATGGAAATTCACCTTGGTTAAAACCCATAATGTTACATATATTTCTCTCAACCTCTGGCTTAGTATTCATGAAAAAAATATCAGACTTCTCTGCATTCACTTCCTGACCAGATGCCTTCGAGTATGTGTCAATGATTTTTTTAAAAATTGGTAAGCCTCAGAGCATGAAGCTTCTCCAGGTAATATGGTATCGTCTGCAAATTGTTGGTGGGTAACATTTTCTACCTCGTCCGTCACTTTGACCACTTTAATTTTTCTTTTGAGTTATGCAAATTTAATTGTCCTCCCAAAGGCATCATCCATGATTATAAAGAGGTAGGGGGACATGGGGTCCCCTTATCGGATACCTCTTGATATATTAAAAAACCTTCAGGTGACCCATTTATTAAGATTAAAATTTTTGGGGTCGATATGCAATTAAATATTAAATTAACCCATTGGTGGGTAAAACCGAAAGCTCGCATAGTTTTACATAAAAATATCCAATCAACCTTGTCATATGCTTGCATATATCTAGTTTCATCAACATACACGGATCTTTATTAGTTTATACTGAGTGTATCAATTCTTGTATCATAATTATTTCATCGTATATTGATCTGTTTGGAACAAAACCTATTTGTTCTTCTGATATGAGCTTGTGAATTGTAGTTATGAGTCTATTTTCCAGAGCTTTAGAGAGTATTTTGTATATATTATTGCAAAGTGCAATGGGTCTATAATCTCCAGGAGAGGATGAGTATTTTTTCTTTGGGATGAGTGTTAAGAAAATAATATTAATTTATTATAATAAAGTTCCTAAGTTCCTAGTGGCCTTAATAGCTTCCCATAACTCATTCCCAATGATGTCCCAACATTTCTGCAAGAAGAAGGCCTGAAAGTCATCCTGTCCTGGAGATTTATCTGAGTTTAGTGGAAAAAGGGCATTTTTTACTTCTTCCAAAGTAAATTTCTTATTGAAATTTTTGTTGTCTTCATCAGTTAGAATTCTAGGAATTGCCCTTAGCATTTCGTTTTGAGCCTCAAGATCCGACAATTCATAATTATTTAACATTTAAGAATAATAATTGATAAATATTTCTTCAATTTCAATAGGGCTCTCAGTCTCTAAACCCCTTTCATCTTGGCTTTTAGTAATTCTATTTATATTGCATTTATTTAAAGTACTGGTATGAAAAAATTTGGTATTCCTATTGTTGGTTTCCTTTTATGTTGCAATTGAAACAACAACAACCTCTTCCCTTTATGATTTTTTTTATAGAGGAGCCACCTCCAAATGTTTATTCATACAAGAAAAGGACCAACTAACAAGCACTCTCTTAATACTTCTACTCTTCAAGTCCTACTACACCAAGGGGGGATACCCTATTATACCTATTAATATATCAAATCTGGTACTATCAAGCAGTAATCTCACAATGACTCAACATGACTGGGAGATACTAGATAATTGGCTAATTATCCATTGAACATCAACCTTGAAATAGATCATGAGATAGAAATTATAACAAACTTATACAAATGTAGACTTAATGGATTTTAAATGTTTGCTTATAGGAAAACACGGTCAATGTGCAACTAGATAGACAATAAAACAAAACTTATCAGCTTCAGATCAGTGCTTTATCCATTGGGCTATATTTTGACTTAGATACAGCATACTAAAATTAATGTTCACCAAAGATTTCAAATCATAATACAAACATCCCAAAACCCTACTACTAATAGAATCCTTTCAGTGTGTTAGATGAATCCATGCATAAATTAGGGCCTAATTTAATTTGATCCTAGATCAGAACTCTTAAATAAGTACATAAACACAGAGAAAACTATGCTAATGAATCAAAAAATGCATAGCTCATATGACACATAACACAGGAGAGATTGGAATTTGGATCTTTGCATTAAATTTAGAAAATCTCATTCCAGTATACAAAAAGTACTCAAAGATAACCTCTTCAATAACCTGCAAAAGATCTCTCAACTTTATTTCTGACTTCTTACACTATCTAGTACAAATTATACTATCTTTCCCCTCTTAACTGAAAACTTTACAAAATGGTTTACAATCCCAATTTTCTAGCCCTTTCCAATGATCTTGGGAATCTTTTTATAGATTAGGATTGCAACAAGCTTTGGATCAATTGGAATAAGGACAAAATTAATGACTCGCTAAAAAGACAAAATAGCTAATGGAGTGATAACCACTCTTGTTACAATAGATATTTGACAAATTTTTTCTTTTGACCACTTTGTACTTGCAACCGCTTCAAAGTTGTTAAATGTTAGCCATCTGGATTTTGTTTTCTTTGATGTTGGTGATGTAGGATCTTCACTTTCAACTGTATCAACCAATCTATTGGGCTACATCATCTACCTGCAAGTCATCACCTTCACCTGGATCAACTATTGTGTACTTGTATTTCAAAGAATTGTACACCTAATCACTTGGCCAGTTGAAGTTAAGTACCTCATCCTTTTTGTTGTTAATCTCCTTCCAAGTGGTATATGCCTTCTCAATCTCATCTTACCAAAATCCAAAAAATGCTCTAGATTTACCTACTATTTAAACTGTTTGAACAAACAACAATGTGCTTTCAAGGGTAATTATACTGTTTGTTCTTACCGCTAGTGCCTCATTCATTTTCCAAAGTCATAATGCTTCATCTTTAATATCTTCATTCTTCTTGAAAATATTTGGGAACATTTCATATCGGTCCTTTGAATATTCCTTTTTCAAGGCCATTACTTTCCTTATGACAATGCTCCTTCTTATGTCCATGTCCATGATAAATTTTACACATTTATGGGTTCCAGCTAAGACAATATCAACATTGTTCTCCTTCTTACAAGTGGTGTGGAAGAATTTCAACTCTCCTCCCTTCCCTTTCCACTTATTTAGCAATTGGTCTAAATTGACCTTGTCTGCATTGTACTCATTCATCATGCTAACAATTTTCTTTCCTTGTGCATAGATGGCACTAGGCACCAATTCATGTGTACAATGCATAAGGGTGATGTGTATCTTATCTACATACTTTTTCTTCACCCATGATTTTGCTTCTCTGAAGGCTACAGACTGTTCAACCCACTATTTCTTTTGCCTTTCCATCTATGCTCTCTCAGCAATTAGTCTTGCCTTTTCTTGCTAAACCTCCTCTAGTGTGATAAAATTTGATGGTGTAGGGGAATGAGGATAAGTAATAATAGGACTTGATGAGGAAGGCTGATGGGGATCCTGTGAAATCCTCCTTTGAGGCACAACTTGCACCATTTTTTTTCCCTCTAGGAATGCAATCCTATCATCCTTTTGGATAGATTTAATCCTCTCATCATTATAAGCCTTCAGGACTAATTCATATTTTTTTTTTAGGATTTTAAAAGCATCTTCTTGCCTCTCATCTACCTTCAAAATTAATTTTGCAGTTTGCAAAGTAAGGTTAGCTGCTTCCACCCCTGAAGTATTTGAAACTCTTTTTATTATGAGGCTATCTGCATTCTCAGCTTGATCATCTTCATTGGTTCTCCTTTTCTCTTTCCTCTTCAAGGACCATATTGCCAATGTTGTATGATCCTCATTGAACTGGGCACCAATTGATTTCCTGCTAGTGTGCAAAGGTTTGGCCTCCTTCCTCACAACATCAAGCCCATGGTTAGCAAATTTATTTAGAGACTTAGAGACTAAGTTAGTCTCCAAGTCTGCAAATAAACTCAAGGTCATGGAAAACTTTCAGAGATCTAGAAATTGCTTAGTCTCCAAGTCTCCAGATGAGTAGGAGTTAAAGGTGAGTTAAGAAGGCCAGTTTAAAGCAGTGAATCAGCATGTGCCAAGTGTCAAATTCTAGTGACTTCTGAGGTAAAAATGCGTAAAATAGAGATAATATGTGCAGAATATCAAAATGAAATATCATTTCAATTCAATAGTCCAACTATTGAAAATACATTCAAATATTTCAACATATTCTGAATATTCTGAAAGTTTGCATGTAAGGGAAATTTGTTTAAGTGATTCAGAGGGCAATTTTTACCAAAAATATCAAGTATCATATATCACTGGAAAGGTCTCAGAATGAGAATTTTGATTTTGTGAGCCTTTTGAGTCTAGATCATATCAGATTTTTGTAGTTGTAGATAAAAGTAGTTGCAGATATTTTTGGGGACAGACATGTGTCGGTGACTGAGATTGTTTTCCTTTCTCCTATATTTGGATTTTATTCTTATTGTAATTGGATGTTGAAAATTTATGCTGCCGGGCAGTATTCAGGCTCTTGAGTCTTATTTTCTGTGTTTCTTGTCTTACACAAATGTACAGATTCAGATGAATTTTAATAAGAACAATGGAATCCCTGTTAAGTTCTTGTCTAATTTTTTTGTATGTATTGTCATAATTCTTGTGTATTAACTTGTAAGGCATGTTAATTTACCAGTTATAAGGTATATGTGGGTTTGAATTTGAGTTTTTTTCAAGGAGAGAGTAAGTCTTGATTTTAAATTCTAAGAATTCTAGGCTTGCATATGAATCTGATGTCCAGGTGTTGAAATGAGAAGAATGGATTGCAAGGCATTCCATTCAGGTCTTTGAGTTTGGAGTTAGTGTTTTCTAGGAATGCACATTTTTATGACTCTATTTCCCAATAGATAAGGCACTAGTCTCTTTCTTGTCCTACAATTTCTTCATCAAATCATTAATTCAAATCATTTTCCATTTTCTTTTTAAGAGAATAAATGTTTTTAAATTGCATTGAATAGTGCAAATGATTTTGGTGATTCCTTGTAGAAGTGAATCTGATAGCTTAGCCTTCTTGAGCCTACAGGTTCAAAGAGAAGAAGGGTGGATATCCTTGTTGTTACCTTGACCATTTCCCTGGTTCTTAGTAGATCATACAGGTGGGATCCTGTATAAGACTAGTTGAGTTGAACTCCCATGTTTTATAAGTCTAAGAACTATCCATGGTCGCATATGCATAATGAGGTTTATCTAGTGAGTTATATGTATGCATATTTTAGCTTGTTTGAGGTGTACCCTACTGAGTGTGTGGAGCTTAAAGCAGAAGGAGTATCAAATCCTCATCAATTAGTCTTTTATTGCCCCTCAATTTGCAGGAATGAGCTGACTCTTGTGAGCTGGATAAAAATCCCCAGGTTTGGTTTACATTGTCCCTTTTAGAACTAAGGGATACAAGAAAAAGTGCTAACATCACCCTATCTTCCCATATAGCCAATGTTAACTTTGAGTCCCAGGCCTTCTTGTTTGTATCTAGAACTCTTTTAATAATCTTGAGGAGGCTCTTATTTGTGGATTCATCTTGGCCATTCCCTTGTGGGTGGTAAGGTGCAAAGTAAGAGGTTTGAATACCATATTCATCACAAAAATTGACATATTCATCATATTTAAAACACATGGCATTATCTAAGATTATCTTCTCTGGGCACCCAAATCTAGTAATTATGTTCTTTAGTAAAATATCAACTACTACTTTACTAGTATCTCCCTTAGTGGGGATTGCTTCTACCCACTTAGTAAAGTAGTATGTAGCTACAATGATCCATGAATGTCCTCCACTAGATCTAGTATCTATCTCTCCTATAAAATCAATACCCCATTGCTGAAAAGGGGCTTGAACTTCCATTGGTGTGATAGGTACATTACCTGAGAATTTTAGCTTACCAGAGAAACATTAGAAAGCGTCACATCTTTTAACCAGTTGATAAGCATCTTTAAAAATAGGTAGCCACCAGAACCCTGCTCTCAAAATCTTATGTGCAGTAGTCTTGGCCATATAATGGCCACCACACACTCCATTATGAATCTCTTGCAGGATCCTATTTGTGTGTTCTTTATCAACACACTTCAACAAAATTCCTTCAGGGCTCCTCCACCACAAATCATCTCTGATCAGGGAAAAATGGATTGCTTGCAATTTCAATGTTCTTTTCTTGTTTTCATCCATGCCCTGTGGACAATTCATCCTTTGAAAATAATAAATAATGTTAGTGTACCAGTCACAATTGTCAAGGTTACAAATGAAAGGTCTTTGTTCTTCTTCTAGGGTATTAATGTGATTAGCATTCGAGTTTTCACTAGCCATCAGTTTGTCTAAACCCATCCCTCTAACCAATTTAGTGATTTGGATTTCTATATTGAACTCTTGAATCCTATTGATCCATCTGCACCTCTTTCCTGACACCTCTTGTTGAGTAAATATGTCCTTAACTACTGCTGAAGGAACATAAGCCACTACAATAGCACCTATTAGATAACATCTAGAAGCTCTCACTTCTTTTACTAATGCATAGGCATGTTTCTCAGTTATTTCATACTTGAGCTCTGTGGCCTGTAATGATTTGATAAAAAAGGCAATAGGCTGTTCAAAACCCTCTTCATTTTTATGTAACAATACAGTAGCAATAGTATGACAAGATGCAAATGAAAAAATATTCATGAGCTTAGAATAATCAGGAGTTCTCAAGACAGGGGCATCCTTGATAGCTTGCTTAATTTCTTGAAAATATTTAGTGGTCTCCCCATCTCATTCCATTTTGGCATCCTTCTTTAACATCTTTGATATTGGTCTAATATTTTCAGTAAAGTTAGTGACAAAACTTCTAAGAAAATTTACCTGTCCAAAGAAGGACTAAATTCCCTTGACATTTCTTTGGATGGGCACTATGTCAATAGAAGCTACCCTATCTGGGTCAATTCTAACCCCTTCCTTTGAAACAATGTGACCCAATAACTTACCTTATGTCACTCCAAAGATACACTTCTTGGGATTGAGAGAAATCCCAAATTCCAGAGCTCTTTCAAAAATCTTTTCCAGGTGCTCACAATGTTGTTCTTCCTTCTTTGAAATATTTGTGAGATCATCCTGATAGACCTCAAGAAATTTATGTAGGAAATCTAAGAATGCAACATCCATTGCCCTCTGGAAAGTAGCCCCAACATTCATTAATCTGAAAGGCATCCTAACATACACATATGTTCCCCATGGTGTGGTAAAAGCAATCTTAAACTTCTCTAATTCTTTGATCATAATCTGGTTATACCCAGAGAATCCATCCATCATGGACATAATTTCACATCCAGTGACTCTCTGCAGCATATTCTCCATGTTGGGAAGAGCATAATTGTCTTTCAAGGAAGATATGTTCAAATTTATGAAATCCACACACATCCTAATATCCCCATTCTTCTTTCTAACAGGGACCAGATTAGAAACCCAGTAAGAATGCCTAATGGGCCTTATTATCCTAGCATCTTTCATTTTTTTCAATTCATGTTCCATCTTAGGCCTATGGGTGGGATTTATGGGTCTTTACTTTTTCCTAAAGGGCTTGGCATCTTCTTTCAATGGAATTTCATGTTGAAATAGTTCCTCATTGTATGCCTTTAGGTCATCATATGTCCAAGCAAAGACTTTTTGGTATTTCCTCAAAAGAACAGTCAGATCCTTCTTCACCTTGGGTGATATTTTCTTACCAATAAATAGGTTCTTAGGAACTTCTTTTGTTCCCACATTAACTTCCTCCAAATCTTTAGATCTATTTACACATGTAACAGAGTATGGTTTGTCCTTACTATCAAAGACCCTCTCCAAAACAACTAGTCCTTTTGGGACTTTATTTGACTTTAGATGCAATATTTCCTTTCCCAAGACAACATCCTTTCCATCAATGTTTTTCACATACTTTGTGAAATCTATCTCTTTGTTGTCAAGACCTGCCTCACAATACAAGAACTTAAGAATATCTACATCATCATCAAATACTTGCTAGCTATCCACATTGTCAGGTATTGAAGGCCTAGTTTGAACTTCTATCTCAAAAATTCTAGTGAAGGTAATATCTTCTGGCCTTAAAGTAATGTTAGGTAACAGATCTGCCATTCTATTTTGGCTCCAACCCATCCATTCAATACCGAATGCATCAAAACTTTCTATCTCATCCCATACTGCATTTTGGTATTGCTTCAATCTATGATTCTTTGATGCATATTTAGATTTGATCTAAGATACAACTAGCTCGGAGTCTCTAATAACTCTGATGCATTTGATGTCATGTCTTACAACTAGTCTTAGACCTATCAACAGAGCCTCATATTTTTCCACATTATTTGTACAATTAAATAGTAGAGAAAATGAAAATTTGAAGGTTTTTCCAAAGGGAGATATCAACAAAACTCCAACACCAGCCCCCTCCTTAGAATTGGCACCATCAAAATACATTACCCATAAGTTATTTTTTTCATATTAGTTACCTACATCTTCTGACAACAATGCAGGTTGTGATCCTTTTACAGCTTGACTTTCCTGCACTTGAAATGACCCCATTTCAGTATCCAAGAAACAATTCATTGTGTTATCATCTTGTTCCTCAATCATATGAGGAGTTCTATTTTCCCTTGATACTTTGATGTTTTCACCATTTATGTTGACAATGGCAAATGATAAATAACATTGCATGCTTCCCCCATAGATGCACTCCATTTTCTTGACAATAACATTCCATATTGGGGGGGAATTTCTACAACCAATACACTCATAGTTAGCACTTTATCTGGGAAAGCTTCCAATTCGTAAGACAAAGCCTTAATAGTGCCTATGACAGGCACTTCTCTAGGATCCATAGCTTGGAATCTCCCATGTGGAGTGTCTACTTTCATTCCCATAAACCTCGTGACTTCTATAGGAATAACAATGTTGGATGCCCTAGAGTCAATCATGTACTTCTTCAACATTTTTCCATTTATTAACAATGTTAGGAAAAAGGGATGGACAGTTTCTGCAGTAGTGCTAACAATATTGGTATCTAAATAAATTTGAGAAATCTTTGATACAAGTTCATTAGATTCCTTTGATGATTTATCCTTAGTGTGTGACACTTTCTTTTTTTGTTCTGTTCCCATAGTTTTGGTAGAGCTAACACTCTTCACCCATGTCAGATTCATTTCCTTATGCTCTCCTATCCTCATCATTTCTAATAGAGGAACTTTAACAGTTATCTGAGACAAAAGTTGTCCCATATTCATAGGGGTGTATGTCATATCAGAAGTGTCTAATTTTTTATTTGTGCAATCCACATCTTCTGCTTGAGTAGCCAATTTAGCTTCATTTCCCCTATGTGGTTTGTCCTCCTTTTTAGGATAAGGTATGAAACTCTCTGGTGCTTTCATATTTTATTTATACATATTTAGGCCAGTAGTTTTATTACCGTTCTTAATCAAAATATTATTAGTACCTTTAGCATGTTTCTTCTTTTCTTGTGGCCTCTTGGTACTATTTGGGGTATCCTTGATGAAGATACCAGCAGGTTTTCCATCTGCATTTCCAACTACTCTGTTTCTCAGAACATAATTACCCCTTTCTTGTGCAACCATATTAGTTGTGATCTCAGCTATCTCTTCATCAGATGGCCTTCTCAGAATAGGGGTGTCATCACATCCTTCAGCATTCCATCTCATATTATCAATTTCCCAATCCTATATATCATAATCATCAGGCTGATAATATGTATCTTCATTAAACAGTGAGGAAGTCATACCAAAACCACTATCATCATATTCTTCCTCATCCTCTTCTGCATTTTCTTCAGTGGCATAAATTCTGGCAGAAATAACATAATATTCAGGGTTGTGTGGAGACTGACAAGGTACACACCAAGGATTTTCACTGCACATATTTATAGAGGTCTTGTGTAGGGGGTCAGGAGTTTTTTCATCAGATGTATCCTTCTTTGGTGGGATAATAGGTTTCCTATCTTTCCACTAAGTAGTATAAGGATAGTTCTACACCCTAGGCTATCTGTTGTAATTGCCATAGGAAGGCTTATCAATATTTGGAACCCTATTATGACTACTCTCTCTTGGATTTAGATTTTTTAGAGCATTCAGAATAAACTTAAGGTTATCATCCTCCTTAGGTTTTGAACTCAGGGGTTTATCTGATTCTTTCTTATTATACCTGGTGGGTTTCCAATCTTCTCTCCTGCCCACTTTCCCAGAAACTCTTCTATTTGTCTCAGTGTTTACTGCTACCTTATATGCATCCCTAATATTACTAGGGTTCTTATCTCTTGACAAATAACCCATTTTTGTATCAAAAGCATTAAGATAGGTAGCCAGACATACCTTGTCATCTAATCTCATTACTTGTAGCAACTTGTGCATTGGCCTTTGGAATCTGATATTGAATTCACCACTTCTTAATCAGGTTTCTTCTTTATTTTGTTGAACTCATTCAGCATGAACCCTTCATTAGTTTTTTCCCCATATTGGTCCCTAAAACATTCCTTCATCTCATCCATGGACCCAATTCACTCATGGGGAAATCCTCTAAACCAGTCCCTTGTATCCTTAGTTAATGATTGCACAAATAATTTCATCATAACATCATCATGTGCAATTTCATAGTCATCAACCATATCCATAAAATGCTTTAGATGTTCTTTACATGTTATTACATTATTCCCATCAAATTTAGGAAGTTTATCCCTAATCTTCTTAGGAATCTCATTGGGATAACCAGGGATGCCAAGGAAAATAAATTGTTTGTACCTTTCAGTATAGACAAGAATGTTTTGAGATAAAGTGTTACCTTGAGCATTTGAAGTGGTAGCACTTCTAGAATCAACATGTGGTGGTATACTCTTTTCCAAGTTCAGAGACATTTTAGGACCAGTACTAGCAAGATGAGGACCAGAGGTTTGCCTAAGGAATTCAATTTTCCTTTTCATTTCAAGAGCAGAGGCTTCCAACTCAGTGTTCTCTAATTCCTTGGCTATTATTTCCCTCTCTCTTTTAGCTCTCTCCAATTCAGTATCCAGCTTAACTAGGGGATCCACTATACTCCCTTTGTTCACTGGCTCCTTTATTTCAATAGCTTCTACCTTTTGTTTACATTTGTCCTTGGGCTTTGGTATGTCAAACAATTGTTGAACATCAGGTTCATATTCTAGTTTCTCAGGTATAACAGCAGCATTCATTGCCTCCAAATCTCTGAGTTTCCTTTTCAACTGGTCAGATTGAATTTGAGCATGACTGATTCTTTCTTCCTTTTCTCTTTCTCTTTTTTGTCTCAAGGCAATCTTCTCTTGGATCTTTCTTTCCAACTCACCCACCTCTTCAAAAATATCTTCAGAATCCATAAGAGTTAAATCAGATTCTGAGTTTTCTTCCATGATAGTTCTCTCCCTTCTCTGGTGATGGGAATGTGGTCTTTTAGATGAGGGAGAGCGCAGATCACTTGGAGAATTCCTATTCTCTTCACCTCTACTCTTAGATATATACCTTATCTCATGTCCTTGAGACTTACCATGAACCATCTTTTTGGTATACCTAGGGACATCATCAACCCTTTCACTCTGAGAGTAATATTCCCCATAGATTCCTAATCCTGGTTGTGCTTCTTGCTCAACTTCTAAATTTTCTTCCTCGTGATTAGGAGGAATGGGAGTATCCATTATTGTGTTCCTTCACTACCTCCAGGCTTGGGGAGTAACTCCAGCAGCATTCTTGTTCACTGATTTCCCAGCTCTGGAAGTGGATGGAATCTCACTTTCCAATTCATTCTCAGGATGACTGTTCATCCTAGATCTGGTATTTTTGTAACTCATAGCTAGATAATGTTGTATCAAATAATAATAACTCAGCACTAATGTAGAGATTTCTTCGAGTCGCCACCCAAAAAAAGAAAAAGCCAGGAAAATAGACAATAACTTGAGTAACAAATTTATGTTATGGAAAGTTCTCATGGGTCACAAATATCAACACATTCTAAGCAATTATCCCGATATATTCTCAAGATTAATACAAGTCACTGGGACATGCAAAGATGCAACTTTGTAGTACAATGGTCAACCAACTGGTAGTGACAAGTAAGTAGGCCAGGAGTCCAGCTCAACTTGAGAAACCTTACTCACTTATTGCAAATGAAACATGCAAGTCCCCAGCAGAGTCGCCATTTTGTTGGTTTCTTTTTATGTTGCAATTGAAAACACAAAAACCTCTTCCCTTTATGATTGTTTTTATAGAGGAGTCACCTCAAAATGTTTGTTCATACAAGAAAAGGACCAACTAACAAGCACTCTCTTAATACTTCTACTCTTCAGGTCCTGCTACACCAAGGGGGGGATACCCTATTATACCTATTAATATATCAAAGCTGGTACTATCAAGCAGTAATCTCACAATAACTCAACATGACCGGGAGATACTAGATAATTGGCTAATTATCCATTGAACATCAACCTTGAAATGGAGCATGAGATAGAAATTATAACAAACTTATACAAATGTAGAATTAATGGATTTTAAATATTTGCTTATAGGAAAACACAATCAATGTGCAACTAGATAGGCAATAAAACAAAAATTATCAGCTTCAGATCAGTGCTTTATCCATTGGGCTATATTCTGACTTAGATACAGTATATTGAAATTAATGTTCACCAAATATTTCAAATCGTAATACAACCATCACAAAACCCCTACTACTAATAGAATCCTTGCAATGTGTCAGATGAATCTATGCATAAATTAGAAGCTAATTTAATTTGACCCTAGATCAGAACTCTCAAATAAGTACATAAATAGGGATAAAACTATGCTAATGAATCAGAAAATTCATAACTCATATGACACATAACACAGGAGAGATTGGAATTTGGATCTTTGTATTAAATTTAGAAAATCTCATTTCAGTATACAAAAAGTACTCAGAGATAACCTCTTCAATAACCTGCAAAAGATCTCTCAACTTTATTTCTGACTTCTTACACTATCTAGTACAAATTATACTATATTTCCCCTCTTGCCTGAAAACTTTACAAAATGGTTTACAATCCCAATTTTCCAGCCCTTTCCAATGTTCTTGGGAATCCTTTTATAGATTAGGATTGCAACAAGATTTGGATCAATTGGAATAAGGACAAAATTAATGACTCACTAAAAAGACAAAATAGCTAATGGAGTGATAACCACTCTTGTTACAGTAGATATTTGACAAATTTTGTCCTTTGACCCCTTTGTACTTGCAACTGCTTAAAATTTGTTAGGTGTGAGACATCTGGACTCTGTTGTCTTTGATGTTGGTGATGTAGGATCTTCACTTTCAACTATATAAACCAATTTGTTGGGCTTCATCATCCACCTGCATGTCGTCACCGTCACCTAGATCAACTATTATGTACTTGTCTTCCCAAGAAGTGTACACCTTATCACTTGGCCAGTTGATGTTAAGAACCTCATCCTTTTTGTTGTTAATCTCCTTCCATGTGGTATATGCCTTCTCAATCTCATCTTACCAAAATCCAAAAAATGCTCTGGATTTACCTACTATTTAAACTGTTTGAACAAATAGCAATGTGCTTTCCAGGGTAATTATACTATTTTTTCTTACCGCTAGTGTCTCATTCATTTTTCGATGCCATAATGCTTCATCTTTAATATCTCCATTCTTCTTGAAAAGATTTGGGAACATTTCATATCGGTCCTTTGAATATTCCATTTTTAGGGCCATTACGTTCCTTATGACAACGCTCCTTCTTATGTCCATGTCCATGAGCAATTTTACACATTTATGGGTGCCAGTTAAAACAATATCAACATTTTTCTCCTTCTTACAAGTGGTGTTGAATAATTTCAACTCTCCTCCCTTCCCTTTCCACTTATTTACCAATTGGTCTAAATTGTCCTTGTCTGCATTGTACTCATTCATCATGCTAACAATTTTCTTTCCTTGTGCATAGATGACAGTAGGCACTAATTCATGTGTACAATGCATAAGGGTGTTGTGTATCTTATCTGCATACTTTTGCTTCACCCATGATTCTACTTCTCTGAAGGTTGTAGACTGTTCAACCCACTCTTTCTTTTGCCTTTCCAACTCTTCTCTCTTAGCAATTAGTCTTGCCTTTTCTTGCTCAACCTCCTCTAGTGTGGTAAAATTTGATGGTGTAGGGGAAGGACACTAAGTAATAATAGGACTTGATGAGGAAGGCTGATGGGGATCCTGTGAAATCCTCCTTTGAGTCAGAACTTGCACCATTTGTTTTCCCTATAGGAATGGAATCATATCATCCTTTTGGACAAATTTAATCCTCTCATCATTATAAGCCCTTAGGAAAACTTCATATTTTTATGTCAGGGTTTTAAAAGCATCTTCTTGCCTCTCAGCTACCTTATAACTTAATTTTGTAGTTTGTAAAGTAAGGTTAGCTGCTTCCACCCCTGAAGTATCTGAAACTCTTTTTATTATGAGGCTACCTACATTCTCAGCCTGATCATCTTCATTGGTTCTCCTTTTATCTTTCCTCTTCAAGGACCATATATCCAATGTTGCATGATCCTCACTGAATTGGGCACCGATTGATGTCCTGCTAGTGTGCAAAGGTTTAGCCTCCTTCCTCACAGCATCAAACACAATGGCATCAGCCAAATCCCATTGGGGTAAGATGAGGACTCCCTTTTTCTTCACTAACTCCCTGCTCTCTTTAGGGGTTATCTTGTCAAACTTGGTCATCAATTCTTGTTTTACTTCCTTTTCAATATCTTATTTTCTCTAGTTAGGTTGAGATTCTTGCAACTTGTGACACTTATCCTTGAATTCATCAATATGGTCTCTCCATAGGAACTGAATTAAGGCTCTAGCCTTAATAAAATTATCATCATATAGAAATTCTTTACTAGCCTGTTTGGTTACAGGGTCCAGCTCCTTTCCTGCAAACTCTACTACTATAAGATCTAGAGTTTCATGCTTGGGTGCCTCTGGCACTCCCTCTTGTAGCTCCTAGGATGTGAAAAAAACCTTCCCTGTATTTCCCATTTGGACCAATTTCTCTGCAATAGCTTGATCATCCATCTACAGAGGAGACTGAGAAGGAGAATATATGTCACTTGATTTTTCTTTTCCTTCCATCTTCTGCCTCTTTGGAGATGGCGGTGTTTGAGCACTAGTATCTGCTGGCATCTTCCCTTTTTGGTCAGAATTCTTTTCAATCTTAGGCATGATTATATTGTACCCTCTCCATTTGGAAACCACATAATTTCTAGGTGGGACTACCTTTCCCTATGTAATTTTTCTCAGAATAGCCTTAGCTTTTTCTGGCTCATTCTCCATCACTTTGTTCTTCTTCTGGTTAAGATTCTATATTATATCATCAAACATTTTCATCAAAGACTCAATCTTCTTAGCCCAAGGTGGAAATACCTTCAAGGGATCATAAGATCTGTCAAAATTGTGAATAAAATCCAAATATTTTTTATACACCAATCATTTTTCTTTCCTGATTTCTTGGTCATTCAGATCAAAAACATTCCTTATGATATCTTCTGGTAAATTGAATTGGTGATCTAGTTCCAGGCACTTGGCTCTCTTCATGAATATTCCAATAATGAAACCTTCATTATCTGGACACCTTGACACAGATGTTGCTAAATGGTATGGCTCAAAATACTTATCAAATTGTGTCCATCCCCCTTTGTAATGATGAAGTGATGGGCTCTGGTGAGGGTAGGTAAAATACTTCCCTTCATCTTGCCTATCAAGGCTTCTTCTTGTAATCCACCCAATTGCCTCATAATTTCTGCTATACCAATCTTCATTGGCACTCTGTAAGGTAGAACATTTGGGGTTCCCCTGAAACCATAAACTCTGATAACTATGGAGACAAGGTACAAAATAAGATCACCCCAATTGTGAACATTTTTTAATTCTGGGGCATACTCCAAAGGCCTTAATAGTCTCATCATGTCTATATAGATTCTAGGGTTTTGCTTACATAATAGTGATTTAAGCCTAGCAGCAAAAGATCTATCAAAATTCATGTAGCTAGCTTCTTTTCTGTCCCAAGACAAATCAACACTCCACATTTGAACAGGCAAAGCCTCATCATCCTAAAACTTAGTGAGGTCCATTTCTTCTTCAAAGAAATCAGCACTATTAAACAAAATCATATGCATCATTAGAGAGTACCATCCCATTGGCTTAAGTATGTTCTTATCCTTGATGCCTATCAGACCCTCATGCATTAACTCAAAAATGTAGGAAGCATAATCAAAGACTACTGATAGGTGGGGATGCAAAATCTGAATAACCATAAGCATGAGGTGGACAGGCATTGTCGTTTCCTCATCTTATCCTATCACAAGGCACAAGGCACTATACATTTTCCTAGCCTTGCTATTGAAATAATCTAGTTTAAAAGGCTCTTGTGTATTTGGGCCTACAACAATCAAATCCCCTATTTTATTGAAATATTCTTTTGAATCCTCATTTCTATAGTACTCCTTTGGAGTCTAGTACACTTGTTTAAAATATTTGAAGTCAATGTCATCCATTTGAATTAAGAGGTTGCTTAAACTGAATACCTTTATAATTTCATCGGTTGTGACAGTCAACAGCACATTCCCCTTTGTATCTCTTAAAACCCTAGATACTTTGTCATATGTATTGGCTATCAAAGTAAATAGGTCTATATCCATAAATACTCCAGGCACTATCAATTTACCCCCATCTAGATCCCATATGTTGCAATCTGGGGAGGGAGCATTCCTTTGGCTATAAGTAGTCTTAAATAGATTTAAACCATTTGTGCTACACCTAGCATCTTTGGCCCATCTACCTCTATCATACAAACCCTCCCTGAATCTAAAATGGGGATGTGTTGGAATTATTATCTTAATCTAGGTAGCATCACCTGTAGACCCACTCAGCTGCTATAGAAGGTCGTCTCTTACATTTCTATCTTTATATTCCACCTTGCCAGAAAATTCAATCCTAGGGGCCCTTTTATGAATCTATGGCTTCTTATGAGAATGATATTCAGATTAAAATAATAATTCTTATACCTTTTCAAATTTCAAATTTCATTGAAAGCATGAATTTCTACTACATCACAGGAGACTTACCCGTTCTGCAATTTGTCGTAAAGAGCTCAATGTCACTACAATTCTAATCTTCGCTTGAATGATTTAGATGAATTATGGTAGCTTCAAGTTTAAGAAATGAATTATATGGCCTCAATCAAATTATTCTTTCGCATTAAATTGAACTAAAGTGGTTACACATTCTACAATCTATTCGCCTGGTTCAAAACTTTGCGGCTTAACGGTTCACTGACAATTATTTTAAGAACGTTGAATCTGGACCATAGATCTTCAATAGAATCTCCTTCATCTGATGACTCTCATCTCTTCCCAGAAACAATTATCCATCTGGGACACGTTTCAACACAACTTGATCACTTAAATGCTAGATCTCATTCACTTTCTCCTTAAGTGATCAAGTTAATCGTCAGATTCATCTTAACCTGGCTGCAAGTTATTTCACCTTAAGTTTACTGACTTTGGCTACAACGTCATCAACTTAGACACATGGCGTCATGGCTTAATGGATTAATCACTAGATCTCACGCATCTTTTCTTTAGTCCATTAAGTGAGCCGTCTGATCCATTTAGTAACTGCACCTTCTTTAACATCATCTCTGCATTGTATAGGACCCACCCTTTTTCCACGTGTCACCATGACTTAATCACTTATCCTTTAGATGTTGATCACTTTGCCTTTAAGTGATTAAGTCAACCGTCGAATCTTTTTGTACATGATCTACTTTTAGTTCTTCCTTTACGATCTTAGTTGGACCCACTAGGACATATGGCGTCATAGCTTAATCGCTTAAGTTATAGATCTCGTTCACTTTTCCTTTAAGAGATTAAGTTAGTCGTTAGATTTTCTTCAAACTCTCCACCTTTTAATATGCGGTCACCTTTACCTTTAGTGGAATACACATCATCAACTTGGACACCCGTCATCATGGCTTAATGGCTTAATCGATAGATCTTGCGTATCTTTGGGATAAGCCATTAAGTCATCCATTGGATCAAACTAAATATGTCTGCACTTTAATCAATAGTTTTTCAAAATACCTGGGTCCACCAACTGCCACATGTCAACACCGCTTAATGGCTTAACTGATAGATCTTGCACATCTTAGCCATAAGCGATTAAGTCAACCGTTAGATATGTCTATGCTTTAATCTCCATCAAACTACCTGCGACAGGGCCCACGTTAGTCCAAAGACATGTGTCGCTTAGACTTAATCGCTTATATAGTAGATGTCGATCATGTTAGGATTAAGCAATTAATTCTATCGTCTAATGAAACAAGATCTTCCCACTGTTTAACTGAAACCCTTTTTGACCATCATACCCACCAAAGACACATGGTGTCATAGATTAATGGCTTAAATGATAGATCTCTTTCACTTTAGGAATAAGCCATTAAGCGGGCCGTTAGATCAAAATATATTTTCTTGATGGATAATGGATTTAATAAAATATTTGCGGACTTTAGACTTAAGGATAATATGGTACCAAAGTGTTAGGTTACTCACAACTTACTGAAAACAAACATTTTAAAACAAACCCATGTGAGACATGATTTTTAAGTGGAAAAAAGTAACATGAAATTAGAAACCATTTCGATGCTTAGGGTTTTAGGACCAAATTTTATACTCTGAGACATGAAACAAGGGTTTTTCAAGTATCCTTCACAATATATTTTGCAAAAATAGACCAGGGACTTGTTGTTTGAATTTTTTTTGAATAGACCTAACACCTATCTCCAGCATTTAACCATGTTTCTCTTGATTTCTGTCTCCAGTATATTTCTTCTTTTGCTAATACGGTTTCTTGTTTAATTAATAACTCTTTTTCCTTATTATATTCTTCATCCTTCATTCCTTTCTCTATAATTGTTACGTTTAATTTTTTTATTTCTTCCTCATTTTCTAATTTTTCCTTAAATATGTTTTTAAATCTTTCATTGTTCCATTTAACTATTTTTTCTTTTAGTCTTTTTAGTCTTGCAACAAAACAAAACATTCTAGATCCTTCAAAAATTTCTTCTTGCCACCACTCTTTGAATTTTTGCATAAAATTCTCATCCAAGAACCACATATTTTCACATTTAAAAGAGCACCTTGTAGGTTTCTGTTGTTCCTTTAATTCGAGCAGTATGGGGAAATGATCTGATCCAGCATGTGGAAGTATTGTTGCTAAAATAGCCCTATTAATTGTACAAATATCCCCTCTGATTAAAAATATATCTAATCTCTTAGCAATATAGCTATATACTTTCCTTCTGTTGTTCCATTTATACAAACCATTTGATGTTGGAATGTCCATGAGAGAGTTTTCCATAATCCAATTTTTGAATTCTATTGTAGCTTGTGATTCTGTTTGGATACCCCCAGTTTTTTCATTAATAGTTGATATTGCATTAAAATCCCCCCCCCCACCCCCAATATAAAAGTAGACTGAGGATCCAATTTCATGTAATTACCTATCTCTGTCCAGACAACAAGTTTTTCTGTTGTTGGTGTCGGACCATAGACTTTAATAATGTTGAATTGGATATCACTTCTAATTTTTTTACCTTACCTACCATCCAATTATTACTGGCTAAAGTTAAAGTAAAATCTACCTTTCTAGTATCCCAGATAATACCTACTCCCCCGAAAGCTCCCAAAGATTCTATGAATTCACATTTCCCATATCCTAATTTATTTTTAATCTTTTCCCCTTCTTCCTTATTAAGTTTTGATTCCTGTATAAGGTTGATTTATGATTTGAATAGGGTTAGATTGTGCTTTAAGGAGCGCTTCTTGTTAGGGGCATTTAAGCCCCTAACATTCCAGGATGTAATCTTCATATTGTTGTAGGAAGGAACTTCCCCTTCCCAGCCTTAAGTATGTCACTGATTTTAGTTTGATTCTCAGCTTTGCCAATAGTTGTCCTAAGTTCGACAAGACTCTTTCTTCCTCTTTCCTTAGTGATCTTACCATAATTAGGTTATTCAATACCCTTCAGGTTTGTGGATATCCCTAGATTGTCTTGGTGTTTCTGGTCATTAAGAACACTCACAGCTATCTCTTCATCCTCTTTTATTTCTTCCTCCTCTCTTATTTCTTTCATTATTGTTTCACTTAAATATTGATTGGGGCTTCCATCTATTGAGATTGTCTTGAGTCCCTTAATATTTCTCCCTATTTTTTCGCTATCAGGGCTCCGGGAAAGAGACCAATCTATTGGTTCCTAAATCCCAAATTCTTCTCATGATTGAGGGTCGCTCATTAACATATGTTTTGACTCTTCTAGAGAGATATGCATTCCTTTCATGAGAATTGAACTTACTTCTATTGGAAGATTTGCATTGTTAACTCCCTTTGGAGTATTACTAGCCTGCAGGGGATCTATAACAATATCTTCAAATAACTTTTTTCCATTAATTGGTGTTTGCCAAAATTTAAAGTGGTTTTTCTTTCTGGTACCCGGAGGGCTTAGCAAGGGAATTGTGGCCGTTTTTTCCAATGTAGTCTCAGCAATGTATGCCTCTTCCTCTTCACCTTGTTTCATTGATTCAATACATTTTAGTAATAACAAATCCTCTGTATCAGAATTTAGTCCTAGGAAATCATTAATTTCCTCTATCTCTCCATAGCTTAGGTCTTCATTAGGATGAATATTCAAGTTACTATTTTGGGCATTCCTATCTAGATCCTTTGTGCATGGTTTAATAAATTTTAATGGTATTGGATTTAGAATCAAATCTTGTTGTTCTTTATACCACCCATCTTCTATTAAGTAATTTTCCTGATGATTAATATTCTCATTATTGTCATTTGTATTTTGTATCATACCTACTCCTACATTAAGCTCTTTCTTTGGGGATACTATAGTATTTTCTAAAATTTCATGGATTGTTATAGTTTTATCCTCCTTCAAAATTTATTTTATCAGTACACTTTTCCTTATGTTGGCTTCTTCAATATCGCTAGTTTCGTCATTAGATGAAAGCGAGAAATCAATGGTTTTTGGGACCTTATTAGAATATGGTTTCCAGCTTTGGTTGGTTGAAGGTGTCCCATATTTGTGGAGGATATCATTTACTTCCATATTTCTTACTGAGGAATTTTTTTTTTAAGTGACATTCTAAGGTTCCTATTTTTGAATTAGATTCCCCTTCATTGATTGGTTTTTCTTTAAGAGATGTTATTTCCTTAGACTCAAAATTTATATTTTCTATAGTGATCTCTTGGGTACATCATTGGATTGTACCACTGTCTTTGTTGGCATCATTTTATTTTTCATTCACAAGGTTACAATTGGTTTCTAAATTTTCCTTATTTTTCTGAGAATGAATAAATCAAAACCCTCCGAAATCTTTCTTAAAAAATATTTGGGGTAAATTCTCTATAGAGATCGGAAATCTGGGATAATCCCAAATTTCCCCTTCTTCTATTGTTAACGATGCCCTGTCTAGCTTAACAATTGTATTAGGATTCTATCCTAGAATACTCTTGAGATTGAATGTGTTTAGACGTGTATATTGTTCTATTGTCTAATGTGTAAAGAAGCAGATGTTATCTTCAATATCTCCTCTGAAATATTTTGGGGTTAAGTGGTAAGTAGTTTTATTAGAAATAAAGTGTATTGGTTTTGGGTTTTCTGATGAGTTTTTGGTTTTAATCAAAATTTTAACCTCGGATGAGGCCATATATTTATCTTCCAGCCCTAATACTTCACTGAAACCTTTCCCGATTTGGTTAATAATCTGGCTGTGTAATAATTCTACAGGAAAGTTTTGTATCATAACCCAATTCAGAATTTCGAGGTCATTGAAGGTATTCAGGTTAAATTTAGGTTCCCATTTTAAAAACTTAATCACATTCCCTAGATAGAAAATTTGTTCTTCCAATAATAGATTTTGTCTAATAGATAAATCTTTACATTCTACAAAAAGCAATTGTTTGAAAGTAAAGTAATACTTACCTGTGTTTTGATGGAAGTTTGAAGCCAGTCTTGAATACCACTGAATGCCCTGCCTAAGCCAAACCACTTTCCAAAAAGCCCATAGGAATGACAATGATTCCATAGGCCTTTTGTGTAAATTTGGTTCCCTCTAATGATTTTGATGTCCTTGTCATTATTAGCGCTAGGTCTACGGTGTGGAAGGGAGTATACATTCTTGATTACAACTTTCTTCGATGGCTTCATATTTTCTTTGCATTCCCTTTGATTTCATCTATGTGGTGGTGAGTAAAGTTGTGCTTGGAGAACGTCATTCCTCTACTTCTGTTGAAGATGTCCAAAACTGTTGCTGAGGGGTAGAGAGAATGATGGAGATTGGATTTTTATATGATGGGTAAGGCTATGATGTTGAGCTCTTTTAGCATTCTGCTTGTAAGCTGGTATCCATCCATTTTCAACCTCCTAAGCCGAAGATCATATCTCCCATTGAGATGCCCTAGGAGCTATACTATGAGGAGTATGTGCTTCTATGAAAGTTTTACAACTAGTGGATGTAGATGGAACCGAGCGATTTAGCAAAGAGTGACATTGGTATTTCATTGCTAAGATAGGTGAAAATGTCGCGAGCTTCCTAGGTTTTCCATATTTGGTTTTTGCATAGAATTCTAATTGTGCCTCGAGCGAGCAGACCGTAAAAAATTTCACAGACCAGAGCATTTTTATTTTTTTCCACATGGCAATTCAATTAAAATCATAAATGTTACTATAAACATTGTTACATATATATCAAATAAGCTCTAGATGTTTCCTATCTAGAGTCAACATATGCAACCATACATTCCAATTGATATGGTTTGGAATCAATAAGAATATTAAAATATTTAACTATTAAAATTAAATCAAATCCAAGATATCTAAAAAATTATATATACCTCACCAAATAAATTATCTTTCTTGAAGAAATCAAAGAGATAAATGGTAAGTATGATGAGCTCTAGGACAGAGTGAATAAATTGATCTGCTGCTTGCTAAACCCATGCATGTGGGCATAAATGAAGATGAGACCCAAGATGAAGATGCGAAAAAAAGACTGCTAGAGAAGCTCGAACTAAAGATAAATGCGGTGGTCAATTTCTGCCAACAAACTACTTACAGCCGTATACAGGGTATTGAAGACACTCTCAGCCGAATCATGAAGAACAACTACAAGGGCATGAAGGTGACTGACAGCAATTTGAGGGCTTTTCTCTCTATGCTTGATGGGAACTCTATGCCCATTATTGTGGATGATGATAATGCTAAAGACCCCAGCAATGTTGGCCCTGGAACTCGGACAAGAGCGAGTGCTAAAAAGACAAAAATAGGTAACACCAAGGAATTCAAGGATCTCAGGGAGGCCATCAACAAATATAAATTGGTGATGGCTGACTCTGCAGAGATTATGGAAAAAGTGACCTAGTTGTGCTATTCTTTGGGCTTGTGTGTTTTTTGTCTGCTTAGAATCTTTTTGCTGGTATTTTTTGTTAGGGGGGTTTCTAATGCATCCATCTCTTTCCCCCAGTTGTTTCTTTTTGTTGTTTTGTCCTTTTTTGTTGTGTTGTTTCCTACATATGTTTCTCTCTAAATTGTTCAGGGTTACGGTTCCCTTCAAAAACTATTTTAACTTCAATCAAAAACTTATCTTTCTAAAATAATCTTTGTTGATCTAATCTTGTATATTAGATTATTTATTTAAGATATGCTTTGTATATTTCTTTCTTTTTATTATTATTATTTATAATATATATTATTCTTTTAATATCTCTGTGTTTTTTCTTACACAGAGGCTAGGGTTTTGGAACAAGGCATATGGAAAAGAGGAGAAGGATTCAAAGTTGGAGGTAGAGAGTTATGGTGGAGGAGTGAAGTTAGTCACGCAAGGGCAGCACCGAGGGAAAAAAGGGAGAAGAGGGCGGAGATCATAGTTGTTGGTGGGGAGGCCATAGTAGCAGCACCACCGCATGTCAGATGGTGGGCGGGGCTCTGTATTGGCAGAGAGGAGGGCACAATAAATGTCATGGCTTGGTGAGGTGGAGAGGTAGAAAGTGGGAGAGGAGGTAGTCATGCTCGGCGGTGGCACTGCAGAGAGGGGAGGAGGGCGTGGGGAGGAGTAGTCCTGGGAGGGATGGGGCTACCCCACTGTGGATACATAGTGATGCCGCCACCTCCCAACACCATGTCGCACCAAAATAAAATAAGGAATGGGGTCAGGGTAGGGCTCGACCCTCCCCACCCGCAACCCTATTTTATTTTAATATATAATATATTTTTTATAAAAAAGGTAATTTTATTTAAAACGATCTACCATACATGAGCCTCTCGATAAATTTAATAACAAGTTATATATATATATATATATATATATATATATATATTATGTTTATGAATGGATAAAATAAAAGAGGACCAAATCTTGATTAATATAACCATTTTTGATATATCTACATATATTTAAATCATATAAATATTATTATTAGGGTATAAATGCATAAAACATATAGGTCTATTAATATCATTTCCTTTGAATACGTTTCATTTTTATTTAATGGAATACGAACAAATTTGCAGTACAACATATGAAATATAAATTTATTTATAAATAAAAAGAGCTTAGGATATGCGTATTTTTAATGTTTTTTTGTCGGTGATAATACTTATTTTATTAATATCAACAAATTTAAATACAATTATATGAGCTCTTATCAGTCCCATGATTCTAATCCGCTTACAAAATAAAAATCCCACTTAAAACACCCCGTCCAACTATCTTATCCCATTTACATAATTGCAGTCAAAAAAGGACTTAATCCTAAACCAAAAACCAGCGATAACTAACTAGTTTACATCCAGAACCATCTTTGGCTGTCATTTTTCAAAATTGACAGGACTACAATGAGAAACGTCCTCGTATTCCTTTACGTTGCATCAGTTGGATAAAAAAATGGTAAGCGCCTTCTCCATTTAATCTTCCTTTCTATGTTTAGGCTTTGAAGCTCAAAATTAGACATTTCATTGAAAACCTCCGATAATTCAGAAGTTTCCATTAACTTTTCTTTAACTTGGCACATTATGTGCAGTCATCTAGAAACATTTCAAAAACCATTCAAAAACCAAAAACCAGCATGGTCATCATCTTTAAATTCTAAATTTAGCACCACCTTCCTTTTCCTACCACTGAAAGTCCTCCTTCTCTTTGGAATGTGGAAGGCACCGCCAGTAGCCTGTGATTTGCATAATAATCTCCAATGCTTGCCTTCAATTTCTCCCAGCCCTCCCATCTATCTCTCAAATAGTTCTCCTTATCTACCAATTTTTCCCATCTTAAGAAAGGGATAATGCCCAGAGCTATCCCTTCCTCCTCATTTTCAAAGCACTCACTAAAATCAAAGGCCCAGCCAGGGTGAGCCCATTCCAACAAATAGTCAACATT
The DNA here is from genome assembly GCA_018584345.1 of Thuja plicata. NCBI lineage: Eukaryota > Viridiplantae > Streptophyta > Pinopsida > Cupressales > Cupressaceae > Thuja > Thuja plicata. Next base: position 1,504,523 of record MU228299.1, read on the forward strand.
GACAATTAATTTGGCTTCAAATAGGGATTTCATCACCCACTCCACAACACGCTTGGTTTTGCCCAACTCCAGGCCCGAAGCCATGATCATGGTTGCAATATCCACCTAGAGTTTCTATCTGTGGCTCTCTTCATGATATAGTAGCCCCAAAGTCCATTGAAAGGCCTCAATAATCGCCTTTGATGGGAATTTGATCAATAACTTCACTTTGTGATGCTCCACTGGCCCCAAAATCCCTTTTTGTTGTCTCTTTGTGTTGAAAGTGAACCTTGGCTCCATTTTCCTCTGTGCAAATGCAAAAGACACAAAATAAAAAACATAATTCGGCTCCAAAAAACCACTTTGAGAGTGTGCTTAGTGTTCAAACCGCTGCACGCATCTTTATAATCAGCCCTGCAGTAGCCATAAATGATTATCATCCTTTGAGGATGTTGGCACATGAACCGGTTTTAATTGCACATTTCGCCACCCAAACTTTACTCCGTTCGTCGTCACTATAATCATTACTCAGCCTATTAAGTTATAATGTTTTTGACATTCCCTTCACCTTTTATAGGAACTAATAGAATCTAACAAGATTTGCACTTGTTATCAGCTACTGACGTAACACTCACCCCTTCATCATCAATTTTCTACCTCAAGCAAATATAAAATTTGGTTGATTAAAATCTTCCATCCACACTTCCTCTAGATCCACTAGATTTAGTACCCATTTGGAAAGCTTTTCGGCTTCACTATTTCCTTCCCCTTTGATATGGGTGATTTTAAAATTTTCAAAGGAGAATAATAGTTCTTTAATAGATTCAATGTAATTTTCTAAATGACATGCATTCATAAACATATTTGTGATTGCTTGCACCACTAACAAGGAATCACCTTCCAGGTGCAGATTCTTTATGCCTTTTTGTTTTTCTAACCTCACAGCAAGTAAAGAAGCCTTACATTCTACCATATTATTACTGTCATCCTCACATCGTTTATTTGCCATCATTATAGTATCACCTTTTTCATTTTTTAAAAATTACCCCTACACCACTCTGGCTTGGATTGTGTCTAGCTTCACCATCAAAGTTTGCTTTGATCCATCCCTCCTCTGGGGGTTTCCATTGAATCTATTCTTTTTCCACTTTCCTCTGCTTGGTCACTAGAGCTCCTGTAGGTGAGCTAAATCTAATACCTGGCCATTTCATTTGAATGATCCTATCTTCTTTAGTGTAAGGAATTTTTAGAAATTGTTTCCTTGTTGCTGATGTGCTTACAATTTTCTCAACTGCATGTTGCAATCGATTCATGAATCTGCTAATTTTTTTTTTTTCTCCTCTAAAAAATTTCCCATTTCTTTATTTCTACACCTCCCAAACAACCATAGAGAGGTCAATCAACCATATACTTGATAAGGTATATTTCTTACTTTCCCTAGGCCATCCTTCAAAAACCTCGTTCACTGTGCTGGCTCTCGAACCCTGCCAACCAAGTCTATTTTGGGTAAAGTTCCAGCACTTTGTTGCAAATTCACAATGTATCAATAATTGTTCTACTATTTCCTCATTACATTCACATAATGCACATCTGATAGGACCTATCAAGCCAAGTCTCTTTCTTCTTTCTCTAGTTAGGATTCTACCTTTGCAAGCTAACCAGGCAAAAACTCCTGCCTTTGGTAAAATTCCATTACTCCAGCAAAGATCTTGAGTGTAATCCTATGGAATCTCTAAATTCTCCAGCATCTTATAGCCCAACTTTACTGAGTATTCGTCTGATAATGATCTACACCATTCAATCCTGTCACTCTTATCAATTAAGGTCACTTTCCTGCTCTTGAAAACCTCCATCATTTTCTCCTTTTATTCTAAGGTAAGATCCTCATTATCTATCTTTTTCCATTCCCATTTGAAACCTTATGTTGTTTCAGTTTGTTCCATGTAATCTTTCACTCTTTCTCCCCAGCTTGTTTGAAAGTAATCCTTCAAGTTCAGCATATCTCTATCCTCTATTAAAACAACATGATCATCCCAAGAATCATCCCAGAAAAGGGCTGAGTTACCATCTCTTATTTGCCACATTATGTGTTCAATAATGATAGGACGACAAGACAACATAAAGTTCCAAATAGCTGATCCCTTTGGGGGAGTCTAATAGTCAGAACCCTCGAACTTTCCCTAGAATCCAAATACTTTTCTTGGAGGATCCTTTCTTAGTAGAGGTTATTATTCCTATACATGCTCCAAATTAATTTTGCCCCTAGTGCTTTATTCATTATTTTCCAATTTTTGATACCTGCACCCCCGTTAGCCTTTGGTTTACAAATCCTTTCCCATGCAACCAGTGGAATTTTATCTTCTTCCTTTGCACCACACCAAAAAAATTTCCTCATTTTTGTTTCCAGAATCTTGACCACTTTCTTCATAATGTCTAGGCACATCATAGAATATACTGGCATAGCAAAGATCATGGTTTGTAGCATGAGAATTCTCCCTGCAGGTGATAACCATATGCCTTTCCCCCCATCCATATTTTTTAGGCATTTCTCCATTAGGTCCTTCCAGAAAATAGCTTTGTTTCCTCCTTTAAAAAGAGGGATGCCCAAATATTTCCCAGGTAAGAGGCTTGTTTCCATGTCTAGAATATTACTGATCCTGGTTTGTATACGTAGTGTGGTATTAAAGAAAAAAATCTCTAATTTCCTCCAATTGATCATCTGCCCTAACACTTTCCCGTATAAGTCTAGAGTTTCTTTCATCACTCTAGCCTCTTGATCTGAGGCATCCCCCCCTAAGAAAGTGTCATCCACAAATTGTATATGAGAGAGATCCTCCACTCCTTCTATGATTTGGATACCCTTCCATGCCCCACTTTCTCATTTATGAGTGCTCAATCTCCCCATAACCTTCACCATTATAATGAAAAGAAAGGGAGAGAGAGAGAGAGAGAGGGTCACTTGTCTAACACCTTTATCATGTTCAAAGAAACCTTGTGGGATCCTATTTACTAGCACCGAGAATCTTGGGGTCTCTATTCAACTCTGAACCCACCTAATCCAATATTTCTTGAAACCAAATCTACTTAGGACATCCAGTAAAAAGTTTTTGTCAACCTCATCATAGGATTTTTTATGTCTATATTGACCATCATTCTTTGACTCTTAGAGGATCTGATTGAGTGGATTGCTTCCTGTGCTATCACCACTCCTTCAAAAATTGATTGTCCCAGGGAGAAACCACTTTGTTCCTCTAAAATAATTGTGTTCAAAACCACCTTAAGTCTATTAGCTATAAGCTTTGAAATTATCTTGTAGATTGTATTGCAGAGTGAAATTGGTCTAAAATCCTCAAAATTTGTTTGTATTTCTCATTTTGGGATTAAAGAAATGAAAGTAGCGTTTAGATCCTTTAGGACAAATTCACCAGCTCTTGATTCCTCCACCACTTCCCATAGCTCCTTTCCAAAAATATGCCATAGTTTTTGGAAGAACATTGTTGGGAATCCATCAAGCCCAAGGGCCTTGTCACCTCCTAACCCGATCAAAGCCTTTTTCACTTCTTCCATAGAAACAGGGGCCATTAAATTTATATTTTTCTCTACTATCACCAGAGGTTGGATTACCTCTAAATATTTCTTAGTACGTAGCCTATATCTATTTTTTTTTACTTTCTTTTTTGAAAAAAAATGCCACCACTTCTTCATTGATCAAGTCTTTATCCCAGACATCTAAGCCTTGGATGCTGAAATTTTTTTTATTGACTCTTTGTTGTTTTAGAGAATTGTCAAAAAAAAAAATTGTTTAAGTCTCCATCTTTGAGCCATGTTTCTCTAGATTTCTGCCTTCATAAGATTTCCTCCTTCTTTAATCAATCCTCTAGTTCATGTTGTAATCTCTTTTCCTCCTGAAAGTTAGCTTCCTCCATTCCTTTCTCAATAACTCTCAGGCTTAAGGCTGTTAGTTTTTCTTCAACTTTATGTTTTTCAACAAAAATGTTTTTAAAGTGTGTCATATTCCAAATCTTCATTTGGTCTTTAATAAACTGTAGTTTTTTGAAAAAAAATAAAAGCTTTGTTACCTGGTCTCCTGGGAGCTTGTGACCACCATTCTTGAATTAGATCACTAAAGCCCTTTGTAGTAAACCACATTGCCTCAAATTTGAAGGGGCATCTATCAGGAGAAGCTTCATGTTGTATTATCAAGCATATTGGAAAGTGATCAAATCCTTGGAATGGGAGAATCTATGCATCACATGACCAATCTGTGTCTGCCTAGTTACCCCCTATAAAGAAATAGTCAAGCTTCTCCGCAATGTTCAAAAAGCCTTCTCGCCTATTTTTCCATGTGAAATCACCTTTTTTAAAGGGAATTTCCATCACACCACAACCAGTAACAAAGGAGTAGAAGTCCCTTTTACTTTCGCTACTCCATCTCTTTCCACCTTTTTTTATCCTCAGGGGTTAGGATAACATTAAATTCACCACCTAAAGCTACCACTTCATCTCCTAAATTTTTCAGGATGCCTGTCAGAGTATTCAATAGCATCCTTTTTGTGTTCTACTATTAGGGCCATAAATGTTAAAAAAATAAATGTGACAATGAAGTTGTTTCACATGCACTTTTAGCCATTGCCAATATTGATTAGTTTGTTGAACTGCTACCTCCAGATTCCCTTCATTCCATAGAGTTCCCAAACCTCCAGAAGCTCCTTGAACTCCCACAAGTTCACATTTCCATCTACCATTTTTTTCCTAAAAAACTCACCATCTGCAAATTTGATTTTAGTTTCCTGTAGAAGCACTAGATCCAACTTCATTTGATCAAGACATCTCTTTATCAAATGAATCTTGTTAGGGGCATTGCATCCCCTAACATTCCATGATAAGGTTTTCATGGCTCACGGGAAAAGGCATAGCTATTTCCCAATCTTAAAAGTTTGGTTTGGTTAGCAGCATTTCCTGCCATTTCTAACCTCATTCTAGTATATTTTGTCCATCTTTTTTGTTTTTTTCCAGTGTTTGGGTTTTTGCAAGAGGATGCAGTTTGCACAATTGTTCTTTTCTCCAAAACTCCCATAATTTCAAAAATTCCCATATCATTAACATCATTTTCTCTATTCTATCCCTCAAACTCTGACTCCCATTCTTCTGACACTTCTTTCTTTTCCTTTTCCTCTTCTAAGGATTTTCTCAGGTTCCTTATCAGTGAAATATCTATATATTTGAATTCCTCCTGCCTATTACTAGTTTCAAATCCTATTCCACACTTTCTTGAATCTTTATCTGAATGTATGTCATCTTCCAAAACTGGGTGGGTGCTGATTTATCCTTCTAATGGTTCCTCCGGGGTGGGGCTTCGTTGTTCAAAAGTGTCTTGAATTATCGGGAAACTAGTCTTCACTTAACCTTCCAGGTTGGATTTTGTTAGAATATGTAATCTTTCCTTGGTGAAATATATTATAAACCAAGGTAGTTTAGTTTATTTATTATGTAAGTAGGAGATTCCTATAGAATCCCTACATGAACACATGTCCTCTTGTCCATGTGTGAGGACATAATATTTATTTGTATTTTCTTTTTTTCCCTAGATTCCTCCTTAAGAGGAAATAACACAAGTGGCACACACATTATGAATGTGGCTCACATGCACATGGGAGTTACATTCAACTCCTTTCTTCTCATCTCTACATAAGAGATGCTTCTTTTCTCTTTTATCGATTCACTTGCAACACTTAGTTTTCTCACTCTCATTCTTCAAAATATTGTATGAGCTAAATCTCTCTCTCTCTCTTTTTGGCTATTTTGCCCATTCATAATTCACGGGGGTTTTTTTACACTTTTCCCCCTTCAAAAACTTTTTGTCTCCCTTGTTGTTTCTTTTTGGTGTATGCTCTAAGGAATAGTTTAATTCATGATAATCTTCCTTTTTCCTAACTCATTTGGATTAATATGTTCCTAGCTCGAATTTGATTATCCATTTTAACA
>MU228299.1:1515679-1527069 GCA_018584345.1 Thuja plicata
GTCTCCCTTGTTGTTTCTTTTTGGTGTATGCTCTAAGGAATAGTTTAATTCATGATAATCTTCCTTTTTCCTAACTCATTTGGATTAATATGTTCCTAGCTCGAATTTGATTATCCATTTTAACAGATTCCTTAGTAGGATTTACCTCATGTTGATAGACATTTCTATGGATTTCAATGGATGGAGGTCTTTCCTCAACATCTACGGCTTCTAAATATTGTGATAAAGGTGTGCATTTCACCATTTGAGTGGAGGGGCAAATGGTAGTTATCCTTTCCTCCCTTTGTTCCCCCTTTAGGGTAGCATATATAGCCTTCCTAACCTCTTTTCTCCAAGGAGGTGAGTCATTTAAAGAGCATGCTATAAATAGTTCATCTATTTCAGGCTTCTTAGTTTCCTGATCTAGGGCTCTTTTTTCTAGTTTATCTAGGAGTATGTCCTGCTCCAGACCCTTGCCTTTCTTTAAAGCTTCATCATCACTTTCCCGAGCAACACCCATCCTCTCCTCATCCCTCCATATTGTGATACTCTATTTCCACACCCCTTTATCTATTCCCAAGGTTACTGTATTCGGTATTGGGTCACTTTCCTGCAAATTGACAACAATACGGGGATGGATAGAAGTATCCTTGTCATTTATCATTTCCTCTGCTTTAAAAAAGGTTCCTATGATACTTCCTATCTTTCTTAGGGTTTCATCACCCCAATATTCCACTAGTAGGTTGTGCAAGATTAACCATACTGGGTATTCCTTTATTTTTCATTTTGTGGGTTAAAATTTACTTTCCAATCCTTCAGGTAAAGGCCTCGACCCTCTATGAAATAAGGGCCATTTTTGAGATTCTAGTCCTTATCTTCCTTTGTGGAACAGACCCCTAATTAGAAACCATTCATTAGGGTTTTGAGTCGACATCCATCCCCCCACATAGCTTTACACCATGATCTAATAGTGTTAACCAAGGGTCATGGCCCTAGCCATTTAAATAAAATATTTTTCCTGTAAGGAAGTGGTGGCTTCCTGCCAATGGAAATCAGAGATTTGAATAGTGGAGTTTATCTCATACCTTATATTATTCGGTGAGGTTTCCCTTTAACCATCTAGAATCTTCAAATCCTCTATCTCTTTAGATTGTTTCGGTCGATAGAACTTTCTTTCTATCTTCCTGAAGTCAAAACATTGTTCAAGATGCACGTAATCCCCTTTCTGTATCTGTTTGAAATCCATATTCTTCCTTTTCCTTCAATTCCAAAATGATTTTAGTGACCATTAACGGTTGGGATAATCGTTCCTTGATCTGAAAGTTGGAGGGGTTGTTTGAAAGTTTGACTAGAATCTTCTATTAAGAGGCCAGGTCTCCCCATACTTTGAGCGGTAAGAAAAAACTGCATGTTTCCTGAAAACCATCCCTCCATTGTGGTTCTTTTCTTCTACTCAAAAAGTTGCAGGTAACCATTGACTCTAACGTTCTTCCCGCCCGTCGCGCTCCATTTTTATAAAAAAAAATGTTGAACCTTGGTTGTAAGCTCTACATGCAAGAAGCCCCACTATTTCACCAGGGTCAAGGTAACAACTCTCCATTGAGAACCATGGTAGAGAGTGACCTCGTGGGGACTTGAACCTTGGTTGTAGACACTACAGGCAAGAAACCCCACCATTTCACCAAAGGGCCAAGCCCTAAAAGTTGTTGAACCTTGGTTTTAAGCTCTACAGGAAAGAATCCCCACTATTTCACCAAGGGTCAACATAACAACTCTCCATTGAGAACCACAGTAGAGAGTAACCCCATGGGGACTTGACCCTTAGTTGTAGGAACTACAGAAAAGAAGCGCCGCCATTTCACCAAAGGGCCAAGCCCTAAAATTGTTGAACCTTGGTTGTAATCTCTACAGGAAAGAAGCCCCATTATTTCACCAAGGGTCAAGGTAACAAATCTCCATTGAGAACAATGGTATAGAGTGACCCTATGAGGATTTGAACCTTGGTTGTAGGCACTACAGGAAAGAAGCCCCACCATTTCACCAAAGGGCAAAGCCCACTTATTTTTAATGTTATTAATATATATAAATGTATTAATACCTTTATACATTAGACATGTATCATTTATATTTATCTCTATACTTTCAAGAATTTAGATAGTAATATCTTCAAAATATTCCTTTTCTAGACATGTTATAAGAAATGTATTTATCTAAATTTGACGATTTACTTGTGCAACTATACCTATTTGTAGGTTTAAAACTTGACTATAAAATTCATTTATAAGTTAATTATATAACAAGTGTGAATCTTTTTATAATATAACTATTTAATCCTTCAATAAGATGCTTATATAAACTAATAGGGGTATAAAGTCATTTACCTTCTAATTTACTAGTTTTATTTATTTATATAAAAAAAATGTATCTTTTCCTCTAAACTTTATCAAACAACATGATAACTACTTTGAAGTTTCTTTCATTAATAATATTTGTAACAAGCATAGGATAAAAACACTTCCTTCTAATTTTAAGATAATGAATAATTTATTTTTAAAAAAAAGAAACCTTATGAATAACTAAGTATATTCAAAGTAGGAGACTTTGCCAAAATTAATAAATACAAGTATGATATAGAATCCTTTTGTTTATTTAATCATCAAAGTACAATTTACAATCTTCTTAGTTACAAATACAAGGGTAGCAACAATTCAAACCCCTTCAATAATTAAAAGTTTCAATATGCTTTTACTACATTCTTCAAGCTCAAACTACAAGATAGGGCTTTGAACAAGATCGATCACATGGGTAGATCATGATAACTCCAGGAGCTCTATCTGAACATGTAAGAAGATATTAGGTTGACCATGGAGGATCACCTCCCAACCTAGGCCTTTGCAAGGCTACTCTTGAGCTTGGGGATCCCGAACTGAACCAGAATAAAAACATGTATACACAAACTTTAAACATTGAAAAACTCAATAAGAAATTTCCCTTCCATGGTTTAACAAGAAGAAGGTATCCAAGAGGACTTCTCCAAAAGTGGGGTGATAGTGGAATATCTCAGGAGGAGAAGCTAAAGCACAAAATACTAAAAAAACAAGCCACACATGGACTTGAACAAACCAACTTCCTCCAGCCATCAAAACTATGGCTTCCAGCCATCAAAACTTCTCCTTATGACCCCCTAGTGCCCTCAGGTTTCCTTGGCATCATTGAGACCAAAAAAACCTATGTCTATCCCTCCACACATGGGATACTCTACACTATCTAGTGTCTCAACCTATCACCCCTTCAAGGTTACTCTGCCCTCCCAAGGGTGAGTGTGCCTTGAACACTCCCAAACAAGCATGAGCAAAAAATAAATACAACATAATCATGAACTCAAAATAAAACATACATGGAGTAAATAACTACATAAAAGACTTCATTAATGGAGCTCTAAGCTATTTACATGCATAAGGAATATCAAGTCTTCTTTACACTAAGAAACCAACCTTGATCCAAACTATGGAAAAATGAATGGTGGTTTGAGAAGAGCCTTTCCTTCCAATCCTTCTTCCTTCTCCTAATCTTGCTTCTAAACTTAATTTGTCTCTAAAGGTAGAGAGTGGTGAACACCCAAGCTCCCTCTAAACTCTTCCCTACATAGGCATTCTCCCTAAATATTAGGATTCATTAATGGGGAAGAGATCCTAATGATGAACCATAATTGATTGAATGTTTGGAGATGTTAAGTTGATGATCACCAAGCTACAGAAAGTTAATGCAAGACATTAAATCAGTTAATGTATTGTATTGTCATTGATGTCAACTTGATACAATCTGATTGGTTATATACATAGTGTTGAAGACTTCAGAGAACCAGAGAGATAAATGTTATGCCTTCAGTAATGCATAAAAGTTCAGTATTCACTAAGTGACAACAAACACTGATGGATAGTGCACCCCGACGGATAGAGAAACCCGAGAGGAAAGTCACAGTGATACCCAAGCAAGAAACTGGAGAAAGCATTACCAACAACCAGAATCATAGTGTTACCCGACAGACAGACAACCCCGATGGACAGACAACCCCGATGGATAGAGATGCCCGAGGACAACTGAAGTCAAGACCGAAGCTAACAAGGAGTTAAACATAGAAAAGAAGTGAAGTTTATAAATGACAAAAGACTTAGCTGGCAAGAGCTAAATATAGATTTAACTGGTTGATAACATTGTTTTCATCAACAAGTTAAAATCCAGAGATAAGAAAGAGTTTTAAAGTTGTTTTATTCGAGTTGTGAAGGAGAAATCTACGAGATAAAACTGAAGTAAAGCTTTAAAGCAAGAAAGGTGATAATTGTGGATCACACCAAGAACAAGAAAGTCACGGACTTAGAAATGGTGAAATCATGTCTATAAAGAGACAATATAATTCATTATGAATTAAGGGGTGAATAGAGAAGAAGATGTTGAAGAGATACTGGTGAAGAAAGACTTCATATAGTCCTGATCAATCAAGATAAAGAATAAAGATAAAGATTTCTGCAGACACTGAGCAACAAAGAAGCACAACATCACTGAGCAGAAATAAGTGGAGAAAAGGTATTAAATAGAGACATTTATTAGAAAGGTATTATGAGCTTGCAATAGATCTGAACATCTGTAAGATGAAGTTGTTTATATGAACAAATCATATACTATTTTAGTTTAACCATTGATTCAAAAAGTCTCTTAACTGAGCAGGATCTAACAATCCTTTATATATTGAGATACACCCCAAGGAGTATCAAAAGGTTAATTCATGAAGATAGCATAGTGAAATGCCAGATATCAAGTGAAGAATTGTTAGTGATACATCCTCTAACAAGGTCACACTTAACAATGTGTTTGTAACCTTTAAAAGGGTTGGCTCTTCATCGAGCTCACTTCAGAAGAGTGAAACTTTTGGGCTACCGGTCCCAAGTGGTTTTTCCCTTAACAGGGTTTTCACGTTAAAAATCCATGTGTCAAATGTGTTTATGAGTCATTTCTTTAATTTTTTTCTTTACACATTACTAAAATAGGATTGATCGGTATACACTAAGTAATTTATTGTATTTCGGTAAATGATAGACTACTAATAGTTAAATATTAAGAATAAGGTTTAACAGTGAACTCTGAGCAATATTTATTTGATGAGATTATTTCAAGGCATACATCTTGTAGGACTAAAGATAACTAGAGGCTTATAATTGTGGTAATAAGTTTTTGGGTTAATTTATAGGAATATTTTTTAGGCTACTGATTCACCCCCCCGCTCAGTTATTCTAACAATTGGTATAAGAGATTGTGTGCTTAGAATGAAGGTTTCAAGACCTAAGAAAAAGATCACAAGATGAGAAAATGGGATGTGTCTAAGTTGAACAAGGACAACTTTGCATCATGGAAAAGCGGGATAAGACTCAACCTATCAGGTATTGGAAATGATGTTACTCAATACTTGGATACTGAATATGTGTTTCCAACAGGACCTCACACACTTGATCAATTAAGAAAAAATCATGAGCATAATTCTATGATGATAGAACTTGCTTCCTCACACTCTGATGTTGAATTCAAAGATGTCAAAACCTGCACCTTTGCAAAGCAAATGTGGGACAAATTGAAGCTAGTACATGGAGGAAATGCTAATGTACTAAGAGAAAAGGCAGAAAGCCTAAGAGGTAAATTTGATGACCTAAGAATGAAAGAAGGAAAAAATATCACTCAGTATAGCTACAGAATAATAGAGGTAGTCAATGTTATCCGAGGAGTTGGAGGTGTACTTGAGGAAGAAATAGTGGTAAGTAAAATCCTAAGAACCTCACTGCATGTATATGCTATTAGAGTATCTGCTATACAAGAAATGAGAGTAGTAGAAAATAATAATGTCACTCTAGATAGTTTGGTTGGAAGACTTATTTCATTTGAGATGAATAACTTTGACAACAATGTCTTACCATCTATTGAGTCTACATTCAAATCTTCTTTGAAAATAAGTAAATCAAGTCATAAACACACTACGAGAAATGATAGTGAAAGTGATAGTGATGACCAATATCTTGATGAGATTGAAGCACTAATGGATAGAATATTACAGAGAGGCAAAGGTAGATACAAAGGTAAATTACCACTTGTATGTTTTAATTGTAAAGAGATTGGACACTTTTCTGCTAGATGTCCTAACAAAAGAAAAGATGACAGAATTAATGATAGGTCATATGAAAACAAGTTTGATAGAAGTGATAACAAAGATTATCGAAGCAATTGTTAATCTGACAGAAAAGATACCCGAGACTACAAGGACAAAGGGAAGAAAGCTTGTTACCTGGCTGAGAACAAAGCTAGAGATACTGACACCGAATCTGATGAAGACATTGAGATGGTATTTGTAGCCATGAAGGATGATTCAGACGAACAGGAAAGGTATGTAGAGACTGCACTTATATCTAAGGTTAGTAAGAATGATGTCTGGATTATAGATAGTGTTTTCACTCACCACATGACCGGTGATAAAGAAAAGTTTGAAACTTTTAAGTATTATAATGGTGGATCAGTAAGAATGGGTAGTGAATCACCTTGTCTGGTTGAAGGTAAAAGAACCATAATGTCAAATAATCTGATTAGATGTGAAAATGCATACTGGGTAAAAGGACTTAATTATAATCTATTGAGTATTTCACAGCTGAATAACATAGGTCACTGAGTTGCATTTGAGAACAAAAAGGCAAAGATATTTAATGAATCAGGAAGGTAGATCAGAACTGGTGAACATACAAAAGGTAACCTATTCTATCTTGATGATATAAACACTACTTGTTTAATGGCTAGAAATGAAGACATATGGTTGTGGCATAAAATGTTATGTCATGTGACTTTTGACAACATGATTAAGATAAGAAATAAAAGGAAAGTAAGAGGCTTACCGAGCATGTCAAAGCCCGAGCATATCATGTGTAAAAATTGTCAAAAAGGTAAAATGACAAAGTCTAGTTTCAAGAGAGAAATCCATACATCTAATGCTATTCTAGAATAAGTCCATACTGATTTATGTGGACCCATGAGAACAAAGAGTTACTATGGTGATAGATATTTCATTCTCTTTGTTGATTATTATTCTAGAATGATGACAGTTATGTTCTTAAAAGAAAAATCGAAGCATTCAATATGTTTAAATGGTACAACGCTATTGTAGAAAAACAAAGTGGTAAGGAATTGAAATGCTTAAGATCAGATAGAGGAGGATAATTTGTTTCTAATGAATTCACTAACTTTTGCAATGAGGATGGAATTAAAAGATAGGTTTCTGCACCAAGAACACCACAACAAAATGGGATTGTTGAAAGAAGAAATAGATCCATTGTTGATTGTGCAAGAACACTGATGATAGAGAAAAGCATCACTCAAACATTCTGGAGGGAATTTGCAAGTATTGTTGTCTACACCTTGAACAAAGTATAATTGAAGAAAGACACCAAAAAGACACCCTACGAGCTATGGTATGGATACACACCCAATGTAAGCTACTTCATAATTTTTGGAAGTCAATGTTATATTTTGAAAGATGATAGAAATGGAAATCTTGACTCCAAAAGTGAAGAAGGAATCTTTCTAGGGTATTCCACCAAAAGAAAGGCTTATAAATGTCTTAACAAGTCCTCTAACAAAATCATTGAAAGTGCAAATGTCAGAATAGATGAATATGTAGAGAAAAATGATGAGGAAAGCATAAAAGAAATAGAAGACTACAACAAGTTTTCCTATAATGTAGAACCTAACACTCTGGCCGAGCAACAGTGTATCGCTCCCGAGCAACAGAACAATGCACCCGAGCATCAGGCTACAAATACCAAAAATCAGTAAATTGCTCAAAATGATGTTCCGAGCGATGGAGACCAGAATGAAGGTCAAGATGATGATCAAAATAATGGACAAAGAGCTTAACTGATACTTGCCAAATATGTCAGAAGACACCATCCACAAAACTAGATCATACGAGATAAGAAGGCTGGAATGAGAATAAGAAGTAAGTCACTGAACACTAGATGTTTAATTTGTGATTTTAAGCCTAAATTTGTTAATACTGCACTTGAAAATGAAGAATGGGTCAATGTTATGAATGAAGAGATATAACACATTGAGAAGAACATAAAATTGACATTAGTACCCAGACCAAATGACAAGAATGTCATCGGTACCAAATTGATATTCAGAAATAAGCTGAATGAGAATGGAGAAGTCACAAGGATCAAAGAAAGATTAGTATGCAAGGGGTATGCACAAGAAGAAGGTATTGAATATGGATAAACATTTGCACCTATTTCTATACTAGAAGGAGTAATAATTTTACTTGCTTATGTTGCATTCAAAGGATTCAAGGTATACCAAATGGATGTCAAATCTGCATTCCTAAATGGAATACTAGAAGAAGAGGTTTACATTGAACAACCAGAAGGGTTTGTTGATCCTGACAAGAGAAACATGGTTTGTAGACTACACAAATCCTTGTATGGATTAAAACAAGCACCTAGAGCCTGGTATGAAAGACTTCACTCCTATCTCATAAGTATTGGATTTGTAAGAATAAGTGAAAATAACAATCTGTATTTAAAAAAAGATACTGATGAAAACATTTTGATTGCTGAAATATTTGTTGATGATATCATATTTTGTGGAAATAATATGCTATGTAAATCATTTGCTAATGAAATGATCAAAGAGTTTGAGATGTCAATGTTTGGGGAGATCAAATTTTTTCTTGGTCTACTGATTCTTCAATAGGATGTAGGCATATATATCACACAATCCAAATACATCAAGGAAGTGTTGAAGATATTCAAGATGGAAGATTTCAAGCCAGTTGGAACACCTTTGGCCACTGGATGCAAGCTAACAAAGGAAGATAAGTCAAACGAGGTAAATCAAAATTTATATAGATCAATGATTGGAAAACTCATGTATGTTGTTCATACGAGACTAGATATAACACATGTAGTTGGAATAGTTGATAGATTCTCTGCTAATACCAAAGAATCACACATGACTGCTTTCAAGAGAATTCTGAGATATCTAAAGAACACCAAGGACTATGGCTTATGGTATAAAAGAGAAGGAAAATTTGAGCTTCAATTCTATACATATGTTGATTGGGCTAGAAACTTAGATGATAGGAAGAGCACAATTAGAGGAGCATTCTTCATGGGTGAAAAAATTGTCACATGGATAAGAAAGAATAAAGGATGCGTCTCACAATCTACTGCAGAAGCAGAATATGTGGTTGTTGCTAAAAATTTCTCTAACATTGCATGGATCAAACAGTTACTAGAAGGTATGAATATGAAAAATCTTGAACTAGTGATTATCTATTGTGATAATACCAGTGCAATAAAAATTTCTAAGAATCCTGTCATGCATGCTAAGACTAAGCATATTGCAATTAAGTATCATTACTTAAGAGAACAAGTGCAAGAGAAAGAAGTGATACTATAATATGTTCAACCCAAGGAACAATTAGCTGACATATTCACAAAGTCATTGCCTAAAGATACATTTGAGCACCTGAGAAAGAGACTAGGGGTCTGACCCTTGTCTATTGGTCAGTAAGCTGACTAGGAGGTTGCGTCATCTTACACTTAATCAGAAGATCATTCATGTTGATGCATGCAAAGAGATGGACTTCAAGAGATACATCAATACATAGAAAGGTTCATATCTACACCGAACACCAGAGTCATTCTATTGTTGATGGATTGGGAAATTCAAGAAGTATATTATAAAAAAGAGGAAGGATATACTTTGGCATTGTTGTCAAAGGGAGAGATGACTTGAGATGACTTGAGAAGAATTGAGAGAGATGTAACCTGTAAGGGAGAGAATATCCAAAGGGAGAGATTACATATGAAATATCCATCATAATCATCCAAAGGGAGAGAAGTTATCCTAAGGAAGAGATGACTTAAGGGAGAGCGTATTTTATATTGCTGTCAAAGGAAAAAGAGATGATCAAGGAGAGGAAAAGTCAGAGAGAGAGAGAGAGAGAGAGAATCAGAAGCTGCTACATCTATCTAGTGAAGGGATTGAAGATTGAAGAAAGAACTCTGCAAGAAACAAATCTAAGCTAGAAGAGCTTACCGAGAGCCAGACATTTGTATTGGTTATAGAACAATAAGATTGGTAGATTGATGATCTACAACTAATATATTTCATATTGTATTAGTAGTAATGTAGTGTGTTGCCATCAATGCCAAAGGGAGAGATTAATGAACCATAACTGATTGAATGTTTGAAGATATTAAGTTGATGATCACCAAGCTGCCGAAAGTTAATGCAAGACATTAAATCAGTTAATGTATTATATTTTCATGGATGTCAACTTTATATAATCTGATTGGTTATATACATAGTGTCAAAGACTTTAGAGAACCAGAGAGATAAAGGTTATGCCTTCAGTAATGAATAAAATTTTAGTATGCACTAAGTGACAACAAAACCAATGGACAGTGCACCTCGACGGATAGAGAACCTGAGAGGAAATTCACAATGATACCCGAGCAAGCATTACCAATGAGTAGAATCACAGTGTTACCTGACAGACAGACAACCCCGACAGACAGACAACCCCAACGGATAGAGATGACCGAGGACAACTGAAGTCAAGACCAAAGCTAACAAGGAGTTAAACACCAAAAATAAATGAAGTTCATAAATGAAAAAAGACTTAGTTGGCAAGAGGTAAATATAGAGTTAACTGGTTGATAACATTGTTTTCATCGATAAGTGAAAAGCCAGAGATAAGCGAGAGTTTTAAAGTTGTTTTATTCCAGTTGTCAAGGAGAAATCTACGGGATAAAACTAAAGTAAATCTTTAAAGCAAGAAAGGCGAGAATTGCGGATCACGCCAAGAACAAGAAAGTCAAGGACTTAGAAATGGTGAAATCATGTATATAAAGAGACAATCTAATTCATTATGAATTAAGGGGTGAATAGAGAAGAAGATGCTAAAGAGATACTAGCGAAGAAAGACTTCATATAGTCCTGATCAATCAAGCAAAAGGGAAAAGCTAAAGATTTCTATAGACACCGAGCAATAGAGAAGCACAACATCATCGAGCAGAAAGAAGTGGAGCAAAGGTATTAAATAGAGAGATTGATCAAAAAGGTATTATGAGCTTGCAGTAGATCTGAACATCTGCTAGATTAAGTTGTTTATATGAACAGATCATATACTATTTTAGTTTAACCATCGATTTAGAAAGCCTCTTAACCATGCAGGATCTAACAATCATTTATATATTGAGATACATCCCAAGGAGTATCAAAAGGTTAATTCATGAAGATAGCATAGTGAAATGCTAGATATCAAGTGATTAACTGTTAGTGATAAATCCTCTAACAAGGTCACACTTAACAGT
>MU228299.1:1535039-1564863 GCA_018584345.1 Thuja plicata
AGATAAACATTGATCTTGCATCTAAAGCAATTGATGCCTTGTTAAATGAGCCACTAGATAAGAAACAACCCAAATTTGGAACATATGAGGAGGCCAAAACAAGAATAAAATCTGGCCTGGTTGTTAATAAAATTGTCAGGAAAAAGGACAAAATGGTAAAGAACCTCAACAAGATACTGTCGAGAACAGAGGAAGAAACTGAGTAGGAGGAAGAAACTGAAAAGGAGGAAGAAACTGAAGGATAGCTACCTATCGGTGAAGCTGAAGAAAAGAATGACTCCAAAGCCATAGAGTCAGATTCACCACCTCCTCCACCAACCAAAAAACCAAGGACCATAGCTTCTTCTAGAACAAGAAGCCAAACATCTAAGGATTCGACTCCTTCACCTTTGAAGAAAGGAAAGGTTAGAATATACAAGAGGAAAGCGGCCACACCGAAGAGAGGGACAAACAAAAGAGTAAGAAAGCTCACCAGAACCTGAGAAGATATTGAAGACACCGAGAAAGATGAAGTTGTAGAGGCAGAAAATGTCAAGGTTAAAGCTGCAGAAAATATTGATGACATTTGTAAATCTATTGCAAATTCAGGATCTATTACAGATTATACGATTAGAAGATGGTTGAAACTAGATCCAGAAGATTAGAACAAAGTTGAAGACGCCATCATAGAAAAAATGTACAAGTTCAAATATGTACCGATTTAGTTTGAAAGCAATAATGTACCAAGGGAACTCTTGGATAGACTATACTCCAGATGGACATTTGCTTTGAAGAGTGAGAAGGAAATAAGAGAAAGAGTACTTGTTACTCTCATGCCTTCTGAATCCAAGAAGGAAGAAATAGATGAGATGATGGAGAATCACAAAATGGAATTCCCACCAAAGTTAAGAGCCTAAAAATTTCTCGAAGGGAAGCTTATAGAGCTTGAGCAAGAAAGCCATAAGAAATGGTGTAAAATTCTAAACAGACCTACCAAGGAAAAAAGGCCCGAGAAAGACCTACAACAGAAATATGTTGATAAGGCAACTCAAGAACATATCTTAATAAAAGATACAGAAGATGATACATCTGTTGAGTTAGACAAGGAAGAAGAAGACACAACCGGCAACAAAAACATGGATGTTGTAGATGAGTCATGGCCTAACACCACAAATGATAATATTGTGGATAACACTATCATTGACATTACCGATGGTCCAGCAGAGGAAATAAATACAGATGAAGATGTCAATGTTACAAAGGACACAACCGATGAGCAGGACACAACAGTTGATACTGCACAGGTAAACATACTAGGCAACATGTCAATATTAATACAAGCTATTAATATTCTACAAGAAACAAGAAAGTCACCTGAAAAGGATACTCCCAAGGATGCAGGGGAAGAGGAAAAGAATGACAACACCGATGATCAGAAGGACATTGGAGACACTCACATAGTAACTGATACTGATAAGGTTACAGGAGGAGATTCAAAACAAGAAGACGCAAAAACAACAAAGAAGGATGCAAAAACAAAGAATGATGAAGCTAAAGATACTGATGAAGATGATGAACCTAAAGATGGCACTCCTGAGGAAACTGACAAAGGTGCTACCGACAATGTGAAGGTTAATTTGGAGACCTCTATAGACACCTGACAAGCTAAAACTGATACACAACAACAAAAATAAGCACAATGGGTAACTTCATCAAGCACAACTAACAAAGGTGAGAAATTGGCAATGGTTTTACATTCAAGTGCAACACAAAATAAGAAGAAAAAATCAAAGAATAATAAGTTGGAAGTCACCTTGGATGAAATTATTGAGATACCAAAATATGACCCAACAACACTTGATTATGAAGCATTACAAGAATACGGTGAAATATTCCTAAGGAAGGCATTACAGGAGAAGCTGAGGAAACAACATCGAGACTCAATGGTACTAGAAACAAATAGTGACATCTTACATCAGATTGTACCTGATGTTTATATTGATCAAAATAAGCCAATTCTTGATCAATTAGCCACTCTCACCGAAGCAATAACAACATAGAATATTGATGGAGAGAAGGCAATTGAAGAAAGAGTAGAGAAAAAATATAAGCAAAAACTCATTGAGAACATCAACCAAGAAGTGGCAGTCAACAAGGTAAGACTTTCAGAATTCATTAATGAATTAGATCCAATTATAACTATAGCTATAACCTTGACTCAACAACTGAACACATTGGAAAAGTTCACTAAAGAGAATAGTGAAAACATAGAAAAGTTAGATAAAGATCTAGCTAATAGTGCTAATAGCTTAACCATCGATGGAGACAATGAAATTATGTTGCATTACGAGAAGATCATTGAAATCAAAAGGTTAAGGCAAGAACTATGGGAAGCAGAGACACACTTCAGAGAAGAAGTCACCGAGCTCCAAGCTCAACTTCTACCGAATTTAACATTGCTCCAACAGCACATCAGTTCAGCACAACAACTGATAGCAACTCCAGAGATGTCTGTAGCAGATAGGATCTATGATATGCAATCCAAGATCACACTCAAGCACATGGCTTTGGAGAACTTAAAGGAACAATGGGAGAAAATGAT
Organism: Thuja plicata; assembly: GCA_018584345.1. Taxonomy (NCBI): domain Eukaryota; kingdom Viridiplantae; phylum Streptophyta; class Pinopsida; order Cupressales; family Cupressaceae; genus Thuja; species Thuja plicata. Next base: position 1,537,621 of record MU228299.1, read on the forward strand.
GAAAGACATGAAGTCTTCACACTCCCACATTTTTTGTAAGCTCTAAGGTATAGACCTTTTCCCTTAATATCCAAAAAGGGGGGAAATGATATGTATATGTATACTCATATGGGAAAAATGATATGTATATGTATACACATATAGGGAAAATGATATGTACAGATATACCGGTATATACATAGGGGGGAGTCATTAAATGACTAAGGATTATATATGTTGTATATACTTAACATTTTGTTAGTATTTTGAACATATCAGTTTTTGATACTAATGTCAAAGGGGGAGATTAATGACATTAATTTTCCATTAGTATACAAACAAAACTTTCGGTAAGCATACACCGAAAGACAAGACAAGAGAAAACCAAAAATTAGATATAAAGAGATCACCGAAAAATGACTAAGTACAAAGAGAACCAATGACACAACATTTTGTATACACCGAAATTGCAAAGTAGAAGGATAAAAGGAACCCGACAGAGGAACCCGACGTGTAGGAAATAGCACAAACTAAAGAGACAGTTAAAGAGAAAATTGAGAGAACAAAACTGAAATATAGTTGACTGATTTCAGAGCATAACTGACCGTTAGAAACCAAGAATCAGTTACAGCCCGCAAAAAGTGGGTCTAACTTCCACGTCTAATAAAGCAGTCTTATTCTATTTAGAGAATCTTGATTTGTTTTTAAATCCAATTCTATAGGGACAAGAAACATGAATTTAAGTGCTATAATCAATCTAACTGATTTAAAACACATAGACTAGGAGATCTAGGTAAGTTGTAAACCTGGTCTTAGAGTTAACATTATTTTTTCGTGAAACTTGATGATGTTAATCCATCTTATAAATAGATGATGCAATCATTCATTATTAAAAAAGGATGTGAAAATAGAAGAGAGGATGAATGAAGCCTATAAGCACATCTATGGATCAGATTGAAAGCTTCAAGAACCATAACAACAAAAGGTGAATTTGGTTAGCAAGAACCAAGAACAGAGGCTACCGAGAATTAGAGGTATTACTCAATCACATTAGGTGATAATATTATTCATGTAAACTTAAATGGATCTGTATCAGCAATAGGAGATTGCATTTACCAGGTTAAATTGTAATTTTCTATCATTCTAACAAGTGGAGCAAAGTGTAAAAATCCTTTCAAGGAAGGTGGATTTAACAGTCCAACTATAAATCTCTTAACCGAGTGCACACTCAATAGTGTTGCTAAAGCTCTTAACCGAGTAGAATTTAACAGGTCTCCATAGATACTCTTAACTGGTTAGATCATCAGAAGTGATCAAACTGTAAGCCTTAACCGACCCTCCCAATCTGCACATAGTGAATATTTTATGGGTGCCATCCCCACAATATTTTTTACTTCCTAACAGGAGTTTTCTACGATATCATATCATGTGTTATGTGTCAATTACTTTCATGAATGTTTCTATGAATGTTCACATGTTTGTTAAGTTAATGAATTGATATAACTCACATCAAGATAGTATAGATCAGATGAATGGATATATACAATTGATTACACAAAAGGTTAATTGATTAAAGGATATAAAAGTTTTAGAGGTATTGATTCACCCCTCCCCTCTCAGTACACACTTCCCATTAATTCCAACAAAAAGAAGCTTCACCACATACCCCGCCAAATGAACACCTTCCCCATATGTTTTGTTTAACCAAGTTTCCAATTTATCAATGTATAACCCAAACAAGGTTGGGGATAAAGGACATCCCTGGTTAACACCAATGTCACTACCAACACATTCAAACATTTCTTCATTAGTTCTGATTTTGGCTATAACTTTGTCATGTAATCTATGCAATGCCGCTCTATACTCGTCAGGGATACCCAATTCTTCCATTTTATTCCATAGCTTGTCTCTAGGCACCGTATCAAAGGCTTTATTAAAGTTTACAAAACAACAATAAGCTTCTTCTACCTGATTGTCCCATATTTTCTCTTTTAAATGCCCAAGAGTGATGCAATGGTCAATGGTGGAATGCCTAGGTCTGAAACTCGCTTGTCCTCTTTCCCTTTTCCCCTCACCTTCTACAAACTTAGAAAGAAAGGGTATGCGATCTTTTCTCTTTTGAGGTAGTTGAGTCTAAAAGATACTTCATTTGAGATTGTGATGTTTATAGAAACACATCACTCTAGAATAGTTTTTTCAATTATCCGACTGTTAGGTTATTTGAAAAAGGTGGGAAGTATGGATAAGCATCACTGGCCTAAATTGGTGGTTGAAGAGGAGTTGAATGTGGCAGGAAAAAAACAACAAATGGTTGAACAAATGGAACATTACCCTCTAGGAGTGTCCAAACACCAATCCTGAAATAAATAAATGGGTGTTAGAAAAATTTAGAGCTGCCATGTGGAAAAATCTGATCGGAAGAAAAAAGGCCTACTATGTTAAGGAATTTAATCACACATGGGAACATGGGGATAAATCATACTTAGGGTCCATAATTAAAGAAAAGGCCAAAAATCTAATTGCTCAGTTACAGACTAGCTCCATTAATTTACGATGTGAAACTAGTAGATAGATGGTCCCTAAAGAGAGGTAGGAAGAGAGACTTTGTGCTTTCTACAGCAAAGGAGTGGTGGAGATAGAATGACATTTTATTAAGTAATGTGGGGCTTATGAGGATATTCATAATAAGTACAGGGTTCGCTAAGCAACATGAAGCAACTTTTCAAAGAGGCGAGATTACACAAGACAACAAGCTTCGTAATCTGGATCCATAACAAAAGGAACAACTTGGAGAAATCACAACATGATGCCTAACTTGCTCTTTGGTCTTGTTACCAATTTAGTTTGCATACTAAATTGGTAAGTTTTACACTTCTTTTGCATTGAATTATAGATTGGATATTTGTTGTCCTAAGTTACAGAATTGCTTGAATTCAGAAGATAAAGTACACATGCAGAATGAAAACTATAAACATCAAAAGATTGCATAAAGGTACACCTCTTCAATATTACTATCCAGCTTATGAAGATGAAATACATTGTAATGCATTCATATAATCAAATTATTGTACTCTAAGTATTGATCATGCTCAAATTTGAAAATTCATAAGTGATCATTACACTATGCATTCAAATTAAATGTACTAGGCAAATGTTTATTCAAGGTTACATCTTTCAAATTGAGAACTTAGAGAAGATATCCAATTCTGAAATTAAGATAGAAGCATGTAGGGTTTAGGGGTCTAAACATTGCCTTGAAGAGGTCTTCTACATTCTGGTAGCTGGTTATCTAAACTTTGTCAAGTCTTTGTGTCTCTGCCAGAGTCCTTCTGTCAATTTAGCATTCTAGGTCTAGGGTCTTCTTCTTCTTGTGTCCTGCATCATGGAGAGAGAAAATAGTTAGATCCAAATTGGATCTAATCAATGCATAGATACCTAAAACAACATACTACAATCAAACTTTCAGATCTGTAATCTGCCAATAACATCAATACAACAACAAAGTATGCATCTATATCAACCAAATAAAAGTATCAAAGGGACATAATTCCATGAAACCTTTTACTGTTTATAGTTATCATTCTGCAATACTCAAGGGTTGTTGTTTGTGAGATCAAATATCTGAATTAAAGAGATTTGGTTCTTGTAGCTGAGAAATTTTTTTTGGAACATCAAACATATTAGGTTAGTAAACCCAACCAGCCAACCAACATTCATGCATAAACATCATTTCACATGACACTTACACACAAACATTGATTGATTCATTATTTCCACTAACCTAATAGATTGATTTGGTGCTCTGTGCAAAAAAGACAAGCAAAGGTATATTCAAATACAGAAAGAAAATAAATTCAAAACAGTGCAGTGTCACGAGCCCGTGCTTGAACCTAACAGGATGCATTACATACAATACCATAAGCTAAGAGTCCATGAGTTCAGAAAGATGATATGATGCAGGGAAAGAAGATGCGGTTCATAAAGGGTAATACATAATGCAAGCATGACGTTACAAGTTTTTATATGCTATTGAGACAAAATGTAGAATACAGAGATGTTGCAAATAGGTGCATGCAAAATGAAAAGATGCCCTAAAAATGGATGTTCCAGATGGTCAAGAGAGAAGAATGAAGTTGCAAATGAAAAAGAGATGAATTACAAATGAGGTAATACTATTATGCATTACTGTACAAGTTAAGGTTAACTATAATGATGCTGAAAATATGATTATTGTTATGCATCAACAAAAGTAAAATATCACTTACTGCTATATGATCAAACATATTAGGCATATCTAAGTTAATGTTGATGTTCATTGAAGTTTCAGCTATGCATATACAATAAGTGTATCAACATTATCAAATGAATATGCATATATGAATCATATCAAGTGACAATGCCATGTGCAAAAGAGAAAAGAAAACAACAGTGTCATTGTGTTATTATTAAGTACCTATTCTAGAATGGAGAGCAAACGACAAAGCAATGATGATTGTAAATAGTGGATCATGCATATGAAAGATTATGCTAATGTTTAAACAACATTTTAGTTTTGCATACACAAACATGTACATCAAATTGTTAGCAATATGCATATAAAATCACCAAAGAAATAGTTATGATGTTATCAAGGTTTTAGCCATACATATGCATATGAAATAAGTCCATCAACTTTATCAAATGAATGAAAGTATGCATATTTAGATCGGAATAAATGATAGTGTTCTATATGGGATGAGTGTTGCTATAATTACTGTCAAAAGCCTATTCAAGAGAAAGTACAAGAGGTGACATGGCAACATGCACATGAAATTGTCAAAGAAACACTGCACAAAGATAGACACATTTTCAAGAAAAGAACACTAATGTTGTTGCAAAGAAGTGTGCAGATACAGAAGAGTCAATTGGATGGGATTCAATTGAGGAAATGCATGCTTATAGTTAACGATGCTAACATCAGTCTATAGTGCATCCAAATGTTGTTGTTCATGTTTTCATAACAGTATTATATGCAAGGATAAAAAGAAAATGACAGTATCATTTTGTTATTGAAAGAAAATATGCAATGAAAGTATCAGTTCTAAATACTATTGACATTCAACAAATGAAATCAAGTAAACTTTGCTATTATCTTCATCAAGTAAATAATGGCTATCTGAGAAAAGAGAAGATGATAAAACGGTGACATTCTTCTTTTCAATCAAATAAAAGAAAGTGTGCATGTTCAACACTGATATCTTTTTATGCATGTATACACAGAAGTTGAACAAAACAATATATTCTTTCAAACAAAAAATCAGTGACACTATCATGAGATAGCCTTTCAAAGATGTAAATCAAAATTACATTTTTTTTATACATATGCATCAAATGACAGTGTCATATGCAGAAGAGGGAGGTAAATGACAATGTTGTTATAATGTATGTTTAGAAAGCAATGCTTATATGTGGTAAACCAAATAGCAGTGCTATTATAAAACAAGATGTATATTTGATAACAATGTGCAAATCAATATAAAAGTTTTAAAAAAACCAATTTTTTTTTTATTAAGGTAATTATGCATTTCTGATGGGCAAACTCTGTTTTCATGTTATTATGCATGGGTGTCACGAGCACGTGCTCGAACCCCATAGGTACTATTTTTACTGCAAACATAACATGGTCTCATAAACAATGTAGAAATCCAGTGACTTTGGCTTCAAATATAAATAGTTATTGTTGAAACAAACATGAAGAAAACATAACAGTAAAACTCAAGACACGATACAGATAGAACAACATGTTTCTGATTTAACAATAATAGCACAATCTCCACATTTTTTTCTTTTGCAGTCTTCAGACATAAAGGTGATAGCATGCAAAGGTGGAGTCAACCAAAGGCAAAAGATAAAACCTATAATTATTTATAACAAAGAAATGAACACCCAGATCGAGATAACCCCCAAAAGAACTATCTGATACAGCAACATGTTCAAACGAAGGAAGAAATCAGAGAAATAAATTATCTTTAAGTTACAAGCCGAGTTGAATGGGGCTGAGTTCTGTTAGCACAAAGTTCCACTGATGGAGCCTAAGTTCCTTTGCATACCACAACCTATTGTTGCAAAGAGATCCCGAGTTCTATGCATTAAAAGGTCAAAGTTTAACCATAAGTCACGGTCGAGCCTGAGTTCTTAAAAGGATGCATAGACAACGCCATGTTTCTTGGCAGTGGACTCCAAGTCCAAAGTGCAGCCGCGATGGAGAGATGTAGAATCAAGATCAACTGGAGGTCACAACGGTGGAGAGAGCCCAAGATCTTCTCACTCAAAATATCTTAAACAATAGAGAGCTAGAGTTAATACAAAGATGCATGGGCAGTGCCATATTTTATGGCATGAAACTCAAGTATCATGCATAGAGCCTGAGATTTTCAAATAGAAGACTCCAGTTAAAAGTCGTGGTCAAAGATACCACTCCCACTCCATTAAGAGCCCGAGTTTAGAGCATGTGCCCAAATACCAAACGCCGCCAAAGATATGCATGCAAAACACCATGTATTATGGCATGTAGTGACCCAAAAGATAAAAACAATTTCAGTATTATGCAGAGCTCAGACTCGGTGAACTTAAGTGCTTGATGCATGTTGAGGAGAGCCTGAGTTTGAACTAAAAGAAGCCCGAGATTCTTTAGGAGATACAAAGACAACATCATATTTCATTGGAGGCGTCCTCATGCCTGACCGAGGACAACATGGATTTATGGTTAGTTGGGTGGATATGTTGGAGAAATTGATGGTTTCTCATCATATATTTGCATGGGGTAGCTATTTTCTTGCCCATATGTATAGAGAGCTTCATGAGATTGTATATCAGCATTCCCGCAGTGCGACAATTGGGATCCTTGTTCTACAAATCTGGGCCTGGGAGCATATTCCAGTTACACGACCGATAGTGGATAGGCAATGGTTGGATCAGCAACCGTATGTATATATGTACTCTAGTTGGATGCAGTAGCCCCATTTGGGATAGGAAGACTATTGGCATCGATTATTCGATGACATGACTGTAGTTGTGTGGCGGTCATACCTTTATTATGAGGAGTGGATCTCAGATAGATGGCAAATGTCATACTTTTTCTAGAGCATGTACTTGATTGGATAGACCAGGTATGTGGTAGAGCACTCCTTGGTTACCCAAGTATTGAGACAGTATGGCTGCATGCAGGGGAGGTGTTAGGACTTATCAATGTATGCATGGATTCAAGATGAGGAGCCACTGTGGGGTTCTCGTTTGATATATGAGTCAGCTCAACGAGCTATTCGAGAGATGGTTCCAGTAGCTTGGGAGTTGTGCCTTGATGTGGCTGATGTCAGATGCTTAGATGGATATCTTGCAGAGATGTTACAACACCCATTTCCACGGTTTATAGATTTGGTTGAGGCAGTTCCTCGTATAGAGGACCCTTTAGATTATGATCCTAGAGATGACCGACCTGCGAGAGGCAGGAGAGGAGCTCTGAGACGAGCTGGAGGGAGAGACAAAGGTAGAGATGGTAGACACCCTCCCCCAGATAGAGGATAGGGTCCAGATGAGGATGAGGATGATAGAGGATATGAGAGGGGTGGAGGAGCTGTGGGTGGTAGTGGTGGTGCTAGTGGCAGTGGGAGTGGTAGGTGGACGTGGTTGAGATTCATTCCTCCCTTGAGAGATCCAAGTCCATTGTTGATGAGAGATCAGCAGAGACAGAGACAACAACAGTAGGATAGGCCATAGGATAGGCCTTCGGGACAGGAGACAGGCAGAGGGAAAGGGTGAGATGGTGATGCCTTGACACAATGTGAGCATGAGCAAGAGTAGCTCAGAGCATGAATCACCACATTGGAGTCTCTTTTGGTTGATCAAGAGAGAGAACTTGAGTAGGTCAGAGCAGATAGAGACACACAAGTAGAGCACCTAAGATTTGAGAGAGATATACAGGTTGGGCGCCTGAGATCTGAGAGAGATACATAGGTTGAGTGCCTGAGATCTGAGTGAGATACATAGGCTCATACAATAGTACACCAGGGACAGAGGCCCATGTACTATTATGCTCTCTATCATACTGCAGTGCCAAAGGGTCAGAGAGCACCTTCATTTTCATGGGTTGCACAACAGTCTGAGGGGGCAATGCCTCCACCAGTTCCATTTGTACCACCTCTGCCTCCTCCAAACCAGGGAGAGGGTGGTAGTCAGTCCTGATACTGTATTTGTGTTATATCTTGAGATCACGTTGTATATCTAGATCCTTCTGAGATCATTGTTTTTTACTATTGATATTTATACATGTATATCTTATTCATATTGATACTCTGATACTCTTTTTGTATACAGTTCCACATTTTTTATTTGTTCCATATCTGATATATCTGAGATAGTTGTTCCTGATCTTTATATGTTCTTGGATGTTTTTGATAGATGTTCTAGATTTGTGATGCGCATGTGATTATGTTTATCTTGGTCTTTTGATGAGTTAGATTAGATATGTGATGACATCATTTATGTTCATTGGATTTATTATTGAAATAAATGTGTTTTAAATGATACTAAGTGAATATGCAAATGAATGTTTTTGAGATTTTTCTTTATGCAAATACATGTATGGATGCACTTAGGATGTAAAATCAAATGCAATGCTTGAATACTTTGTTTTTGTCTTTTTTCTCTTTCTCATGTATGAATGTAGAACGTATGTCATGGATATGTAACGACATTGATATCAGTAATATTTGATGTATGTAATTAACTTGGTTTTTGAATGAAGCAAGAATTTATTTTAAGCTCAAGTACTTTTTATGTTGTTTTCTTTAAAATGAATCATGTAATCTCTAAATGCATCTATATGCATACTTTTAGGACTATCACTAATTTGTATACATTGTAGCATTTTATCATCATTGGGCATTCATTGCAATGGACATCACCTAATAGTGTCACTAATACCACTAGTATCATGAAAGTATGAATACTATGTGTATTGGATGCAATGTTGAAAATAAACTTAGGCATCAAGGCATAGAAGCCAGGATGACAATTTAGTTATCTTCTTTTAATGTTTAGGTTCAGGTTATGTTCAAGTGTAATGTAAGATATGCGACCCGTAATGACCTTGAAAATTCATATCCTTGGGTACACCATGTAGCATACACTAGTGAGAATCTGATTTAGAAAACAGACAAGGAAATTGTTTCAATCTGACCATAGTTTACACATAACAAAGATCGAGATATATGCGGCCATCCACTCATGTTGGAAGTTCTTTCCATAAACATCCAAGTTAGGTGAAATTTATAGGATCATGGAAACAATCACCATACGCAGAAAAATAAGAAAAGGTTATGCCCCCTGTCGTTGCGACTCTTTGTCTTTGAATAGATGTCATTAAGTAGCTCGTAAGACATATCAATCACCAATTGATAATCAATCGAAGAAAACTTATAACTACTTATATGCCCCTAGTTAAAACATCACCGAAACATAAAAGAGTCATAACCAAACCAAGATCAGTCTATGTGTTTAAGTAATATTGAGAAATACTATTGATTCATTTTTCAAGCGCAGTAGAGATTCATCAATCAAAATTTTGAAATGTAAGCTATATGTTGCATGTTTGAGCATATGCAATATTAATTGTGTCATTAATTGCAATCCATGTAGTGTTTTAGAAACATGTTTTGATTAGAGTATTTTCAGAAACACTGGTTCATTTTAAGTTTCTAGATTTCAAGTGTTGAGAAACACTAGTTTGATGTTTGTTACTATGTTGGAGAGGCGAACCATCCTAGACAAGATGCTTAGGACAACCTAGCAGATGTGAACTGGCCATGCTAGCAAAGATGTCCCCTAGTGCAGAATGATTATGCCTAAGACATAAATGCAGACAAATCCCAAGCAAGGATAGGGCATTTGTAAGGAATCAGAGTCACCAAATAGCATAGGTGCAAGTATGAAGTTTTAGTTTCATCAATGCATGGATAAATAGAGCACAAAGTCTGAGTGATGTCTGTTTGCCAGGTTTCCACCACTCTGCAAAGCTTTTTATTTTTACTACCAAGATGCCTGTTTGCCAGGTTTTCATCAAGGCATTTTTTTTTCTCTTTTTCAATTTTTTTGCTTTTTTTTTTTTTTTTTTTTTTTGTAGTATCAAGGCACCTGTTTACCAGGATTTCACCAAGGATACCTTTTCTAGGACTTTTTCCACTATTTTTGGATTTCTTCAGGATCAATTTTATGATTTTTTTGGTATTTTATGAGATTTTCACTACATAGGCTCTGCTAGTCAGACATCAAGCATAGAACCGCTTTAAATTTAGAGTATTAATGGGATCAAGAAGAACATCTCCCTCAAGTGTAGCTAGCTGATAAGCTCCAGTCCCAAAAGTTGCAGTAATGACATAGGGTCCCAGCCAGTTTGGTTCAAACTTCCCTTTCTGTTCTCTGTTAGGCTAGTTCTTAGGATTCTCTTTCAGAACAAGATCCCCCACTTGAAAGTGTCATGGTTTGACATTTTTATTGTACCCTTTTGACATGCGTGTTTCGTACACTTTCAGATGATCGAATGCATGTTGTATGCACTCATCAAGTAAGTCTAAAGAATTTACCCTATCAATGTGGTATTGTTCGTCAGTAACAAGACCTTGTAAAGATACCCTCAAAGATGGGATTTCAACCTCAATAGGTAATACCACCTCAGTGCCATAGACTAGGGAAAATGGCATGGCTCCAGTTGGTGTTCTGATGCTTGTTCTTTAGGCCCAAAGTGCCATATTTAATTGTAAATCCCAGTCCCTGCCAGACTTACTCACAGTTCTGTGTAGGATCTTGAGAATATTCTTGTTAGATGCCTCAGCTTGTCCATTACCTTGAGGATAATAGATTGAGGAACAATGTTGAGTAATGTAAAACTATGTACAAAGGTCTTCAATGTCTTGGTTTTTAAACTAGCCCCCATTGTTTGTTACAATTGAAGAGGGTATCCCATATCTACAGATAATGTAGTTCAAGATGAACATAGCCACCTGTTTGCTAGTGGCTTTGATTAGTGACACGGCTTCAACCCACTTTGTGAAATACTCAGTGGGCGTAATGATGTATTTGTGTCCACTTGAAGAATTAGGATATATTTGTCCAACCAAATCAAAGGCCCATTGCTGAAATGGCCAATGTGTTATGGATGGTATGAGTTCTCTAGCAGGAGCATGGATGATATTTCCATGTGTTTGGAATTTATGACATGTCTTTGAAAATTGAATAGCATCCTTTTCCATTGTGGGTCAGTAATAGCCTACTCTGAGCAGTTTCTTAGCTAGTGAAAAGCCATTTGAGTGTGATCCACATATACCTTTGTGGACTTTTTTTAATGTGTGATCTGACTCTTCGTGTTCTAAAAACCTAAGAAGTGTGTCATTGAGACCTCATCTATATAAGTTATTAGTAATGAGGATATAACATGATGCTATCCTAATCAAGGCTCATTTTTCATTTCTGGATAGGTCATTGGGTATAGTTTGGTTATTTAGGTAAGCAATGATTTTAGCATACCGAGATGGGTCTTGGGTGTTCAAAGCAAAAATTACTTGGTATTCAGGTGTATCAAAGGCTGGGTAGGATAATTCTTCCACCAAGAAGTCATGGCAGAATTGATGTTCCTCTAATTTTAACATGGATGCCAATGTATCCATATCATCTACAACCTTATTCTCTGTTCTTGGTATTTGCTGGAATGTGACGAAGACAAAGTACTTCTTTAGGTCATCAACCAGTTGTTTGTAGGGTGTCAACTTCTCGTCTTTGGTATGATAATCTCCATTTACTTTATTGATAATGAGCTGGGAGTCACCATACACATGTAACTCTACAATCTTCCACTCCATAGAAAGTTTAAGACCATTGACCAATGATTCATATTCAGAAATGTTATTTGGGCATGGAAACATCAATTTGTAGGACTTGGGTATCTTGTAGCCTTGAGGAGTTATGAATAGAATACCTGCTCCAGAGCCTTGTTGTGTGAAAGAACCATCAAAGTACATCTTCCACAGATACTCAGTTAGATGCATAATTGTTTCATCGGGGAACTCAATTCTCAAAGGTTCATCATCTTGGAGTGGTGAGTCAGCTAATTGATCGGCGAGGACTTGTCCTTTAATAGCCCTTCTATCGACATACTCAATGTAAAATTCACTCATAATTAGGACCAACTTTGCTAGTCGTCCTGTTAATGATGTCTTGCTTAAGAGGTATTTCAAAGGATCTATCTTTGCAATGAGTCTTGTTGTATGTGATAGCATATAATGTCTCAATTTCTATGATGTGAAGACAACTGCTAAGCAAGCTTTTTCAATTATGTTGTAATTGAGTTCATAAGATACTAGTGTTTTGTTGATATAGTAGATTGCTCTTTCCTTTTTGGCTTCATCCTCTTGCGCCAACAATACTCCCAGTGATGTGGTTATAGCATAAATATATAGGAGTAATGGCTTGCCATGGACGGGTGTCATGAGAATAGGAGGAGTAGCCAAGTACTCTTTTAATTCTTTGAAGTTGGTTTCACAATGATCATCCCATTTGAAGGTGACACCTTTATGTAGAAATTTAGTAAAGGTTTGTGCTTTATCAGCAAGTTGTGACATAAATCTCCTGATGGACTGGAGTCTTCCTTGTAATTTCATCATTTGACTAATGTTGCATGGAGGAGTCATTTCCAGTATAGCTTTGACTTTGCCAAGGTCTACTTCAATTCCTTTTGTTGATACAATAAACCCTAGCAACTTTTCTGATTGAACCCCAAAGGCACATTTCTTTGGATTGAGCCTGAATTGAAATTGCTCCATGTGATCCAATATCTTGGACAAGTCTTCAATATGAGTAGTCCTTTCTTTTGATTTAGCTAAGGTATCATCCACATAATCCTCCATGTTTTTATGCATCATATCATGGACTATAGTAGTCATAGCTCTTTGGTATGTAGCACCTACATTCTTTAACCCAAATGGCATAACGTTCCAGCAAAAAGTTCCCCATGTGCATGTGAATGCGGTTTTCTCTTGATCTTCAGGAGCAATTTTAATCTGTATAGATCTTGATAGATTTATCTGATTTAGATATTGGTACCACATTAGAAATCCATCCCACATAAGTGATGACTCTTATGAATCTAACTTTAAATAATTTTTCTGGCTTTGCTTTCACTAGTAATGCAACATGAGGAGACATCTTTCTTAGTTTCTATTTCACAGGTTTGATCCCAGGAGCTATAGATAAATGGTGCTTATTAATTTAGGATCTAGTCCAGGCATATCTATGTAAGACCATGCAAAGTTGATCTTTTTCTCTTTTAGGAACTCGGTGAATTGTATCTTCTCCTTGTTTGACAAAGATTGTGCTAGGTGAACAATTTGAGGAACTTTAGTTGTGCCCAAGTTAACTGGTTGTGAGTTAACTGGTTGTGTTGGTTCTATCAAAAATAAAGATCTTTCTTGAAAGTGCACAGGGAGGATATCAATAATCTCATCTTTTGGCGCCTCTAGGGAGTTTTCACCATCAGATACATCTTTTATTTTTAATATTTTAGAATCTGACACTGCCACAATGTGTTTTCACCATCAGTTCTTTTCTTCTTTTTATTTTTCAATTTGTGACTAAGAAACTTGATATCCTCCTATGACATGTTCACGCTCCTTGCATTGGTGGAAGAAGGATAAGGTCCACAAGCATTTAGGTAGTAAGCCAAAGTGTAGTCATTGGGGAAGTGCATAATAGGATTGGGATCTGAATTCATCCAATCACTTAAGTCAGGGTTTATTAAGGATAATGAATCAGAGTCTGGAAAGGAAAGTATCATGTCAGCGTCAAAACTATTAACTGAAAAGACATGTTCTGTTAGGTCTACGTCTATGTTGTTTAGATCATTAAGAGTTAAACTATCAATAAAAGGGTCAATGTTAGTAATATGTGGACCTAACTCTAGTGACTCATCAGTTGAGTATTCTTCTTCTTCTCTTACCAAAATAGAACTCATTGCTTGTATTCTCGTAATATCCTCTAGACCTAGTAAAAGACCAGTTTCACCATTAACAATTGTAGGCAATGGTATCTCATTTGACTCTGGAACAACAACAGTATTAGGGGAAGTATTAGAACTCTCTCCTCTTTGAAACATTGGTGCCAATTTATGAATTATTTCCACTTCAATGTCCATGGTAGCATCAGATAGGACATCCCATTCATAATCATGTGAGTCTGTTACTTCATCATCTGATCTGTTTAGAAACTCAACAATAGTTACCTGGTGTACACTACTAGCCACTTGTAGATCAAAGTGTGGTAAATCTAGGACGTGTGAAACTATGACCAGCTGCCCTCAGTTAGGATGTGAATCTTGTTGTCGGGGTGTGTCTTCAATAGTTGTTTATATTAATGGCACTTCTAGAGTGTCCCATGTTGGTTCCTCTACCTCTTGAATAGTAACTTGTGTTAACAAAGGAATATGAGTGTCTTTTGGTGTCTCAAAGGCTGGTACATATCTTTCTCCTTGATATTCAGGATACTCTATACCAATATGTAATAATATCTCATAGGTCCATTATTCTAGTTCTATTTTTTCTTCTTCATCGCTTCTTTCATCAAATATTGGACCATCTCTTGAAGTAGGGTTGTCAGATTTATTATTGAAACCTAACCCTATTTTATCTTTGGTATCCCTGAATTCCATGTGTATAGGTTCAACAAGTCCTTTTCCTTTGTCTCCTAAAGGTCCTGCTCCTTTATATCCCATTTATTTGAGAAGATCATATCCTTTACCATACTTTTCTGGGGATATTTTTGCATGTTTTACCTTATTCTCCTTTGGTTTACCCTAGTAAATCCAAGCCAAGACTACTTGTTCTTCTTTGTCATCCCCTTGAGAGGTAGATTCTTTAACCATACTAGTTGCTTCATGAATTTATGGTTTTTTAGATGTAGTGGGTGTGAAAGATGGGGAAGGTTTCCCATAGGATCTTGGTGACACTGGAAAAACTGTCAATGATAGGGTCATGTCCAGCTTGTATTCTCCCATAATAGTTTCTTTGAGTTTTAAGGTCTTTCCAAAGCTTTTCATAGCCATGTCTTTGGTATTCTCAGGTAGAGTCTCTTTTGGAACTTCTTTGTTATGAGGGACCATACTATCGGCTTTAGCATTGTTGCAAGTATAACTAGCATATGCAGGAATTGTCACTTCCACCCCATTATGTGGAAATTTGATACACTGGTGGTAAATAGATGGTACTGCTTGCATTTCATGGATCCAAGGTCTCCCTAATAGTATGTTGTAAGCCAAGGGTAGATCTAGAACTTGACATAGTACATTTCTTTCAACGGGTCTTATTCTGATTGGTAGAACAATGAGACCCTTAGAGGATCTTTCTTCTTCATCATAAGATTTGATAATGATCTTGCTTCTTGAATTAATGGTTTGTTCTAAGAGGACCAACTTCTTGATTAGATTAAGGAGTACAGATGTTCAACCCTACGCCTCCATCTATCAATACATGTCTAACATGGAATTTGCAAATTAGGACTTCAATATGAAGAGGTTGATTATGCGGATGTGTCAATGATTTATCATCTTCTTCTGAAAAATAAAGGTAATGTGGTGCTAAGATATGATTAACCATTGCTTGTAATTTGTCTACATCAATGTCTTTTGACACATTTGCGAAATGTAGGGCTTGTTCAAGAATTTTCCTATGCACTGATGAGATCTTAAGTAACTCAAAGATAGAAATTTGAGTAGAGGTTCATTGCAATTGATCCACCAAGTCATAGTTTGCTGGGGGAATGGTAATTGTTTGTCTTATTGCCATTAGTTTAGGAGTAGTGACAATAGGTACCTTGGAAGTTGTTGTTAGTTTTGATGAGGAATTAGGTCCTTTGATTGTGACTTGTGCTTGAATTCATGTTACGACATTTGATTGAGAAGATGTGTCCTTAACACCTTTGATAGTGACCACATTAATTGATTCATATTTAATGTCTAGCATGTTGATCACATTATCATTATTGGAGTAGGTATAGTTTACTTCATTTCCTTTTCCTTTAGATGCTTCCCCTTTCTCATAATTAGGGAATAGTTTGTTATATGTCGTATGGTCTTCGTTGGTGGTGTGTCATTCCACCTTGATCTTGCCTCCTTCAATAAGGTCTTGTATAGCATGTTTGAGTTTAAGACAATTATTAGTCTTATGTCCCTTGTTTTTGTGAAAGACACAATAAGAATTGTCATCCCACCATCTTGTTTTGACTTCTGGTTCCCATGGCTTTGAATCCAGGATTGTAAGAACTTTGTTATCCAAGAGTGTCTTTAAAATAGTCTCAAGAGGTTCTCCCAAAGGAGTGAATGTTCTTTGAGGTTTGGAAGTCCATGGTCTACTCTTGTTGTTCTCATTGTTTGCTTTAGGTATTATGGTTGTTACCTTGGCATATTTACTCAATTGCATGTTATTCGTCAAATTGAACACTGTTGGTTTGAGATTAGCATTAGACGCATCTACCACTCTATCGTTAACAACATTCTTGTTTTGTTTCCACCATTTAGGCTTGTTGTTGGAGTTGGTAGATTTATTATCACTTTGGAGAGTAATTTCTCCCTTTTTAACCATGACCTCTTCAATACGGATGGCATTTTTTATCATCCTATCAAAGCTAGGTGAATCTTGCATTTGCAATGCATAGTTCAATTCAGGTATCAAGTTATTAACAAAGATTTCCATCTTTTCTGACTCGGGAATAGCTCTTGAATACCTTGCAAATATTTTCCTCCACCTTTGTAGAAAGTGTGTAAAAGATTAATAGAATCAATGAGAAATGATTGAATAATAGAAGGTGGAAAAAATGATGACGGACACTCTGCAACTTCATGTTTCTGATGTATGCTTACATTTGTGTGTGTCTTTGTGTTGAATTTCTTGTGATTGCCTAGTCCTCGATTTCCGTGTCGCTTTGCTATGTGTCTTTATGTTTTATTTGTTTCCTTGAAAGCATTTATTTGTTTTTTGGCTTATGTTTGCTTTGTGCCCTCGGTCTTTATTTCTTCTTCATTTATGATCTGGGGTTTACCCTTCCCCCGCCTGGGTCATGCGTGTGATGGGAGGGTCAAATAATAATGGTGATCTCCCATAGAGTGAAGGAGGAATCATTAAGGACAATGCGGAGACAAGTGGTAGTATTAATGATAAATGTAATGAGT
Organism: Thuja plicata; assembly: GCA_018584345.1. Taxonomy (NCBI): domain Eukaryota; kingdom Viridiplantae; phylum Streptophyta; class Pinopsida; order Cupressales; family Cupressaceae; genus Thuja; species Thuja plicata. The sequence continues at coordinate 1,554,845 of MU228299.1, forward strand.
ATACATAGGGTATTAAGGGTGATAAACTGAATGACAAATTGTCTTACAAGCAAGTGGTGGCAGAGAGTTCTCCCCCTTTCTTGGCTAGTTCAGGGTTTGATGGAGTCTTCAGTAGAAGGGTGGTGGAGTCAGAAAAGGTCAGAGTGGGACAGGCCGCAACCGATGGAGGTGGACGAAATAGTGGAGGGAGTACAGAGGGTGGCAGAGACAGAGGAGGAAGTGCTAAGTATCCTTCTCCAGAATTGAAAACTCTCTCTCTTTCACCGAATGAAGACATGGTAAGTGATATTAGATCAGAGCAGAGTAGGTTAAAAAGCATTGCGATTTTTTTTGTTTTCTTGGATAAAGAGTCACTGCTGTCTCGCAAGTTTTTTGATGATTGGCTTACCTCTGTGTGGGGAAAAAATCTTGGTATCTTTGTTACTTATTGTAGAATGATACAAAAAGGGTTGTTTGTTATTTTTTTAAAAAAATCACAGCATGCAAGAAAGGGTTTTGAATAAGAAATTTTGGAGTGTCGGTCGCTCTTTGTTTAAGGTTTTTCCATGGTCCCCTAAAGGTAATATTGAGAATGTGGCTGCTAAGTTGGCCCCAAATTGGGTGGAAATTAAAAATTTGAATGTTGAATTCTGTCCGTTTATCTCCCAAATGCTGAAACCCCTTGGTTCTATTTTACAAATTGAGCAATCTAGGGTTACCCTGCCTCATCTAAATGCTAGGGTTTTGGTTGCCCTAACACCGGAAGTCAATTTCTAGATTGTATCTCTTTGGAATTTGATGGAGAAGTACTTTGTTGGGAGGTTTCAATGCTTGGCAATCTTAATTCTTGTTTTCATTGTAGATGTAATGGCCATTCTAAAAAGGATTGCCCCGCATTAAAATATATTTAGAAAGGTAAATTCAATACAGTGTAGAATTTAGATAGTAATGAAAATAAAACTAATAACTCTAATAACGCTCTTGAGAATTATGATGGAAATAAAGATAGCTCTAATATCCATGATAAATTTGTTCCTAGAACCCCAAAAGCTTTGGTGATTCACCCTACAGAGAAACCAGAGAAATCTAATCTCTCGATTGATAGTTCAAATATGCTAGTTGATATTGTAGACCGAAACATGTTTGCTTCTTTGTCTAATCCATTGTTTGATGAATATTTTGAAGTATTTCCTACTAAAAATTCTAAGAGTGCCAACCCCGCTACCTCTGATGTCCATCCTTCAAGAGGCTCTCCTTCAGTGAATGAATAGAATGAACCTATACCCCCCACCAACTATAATGCCCAACAATTAGCCCTGGTTATTGTTAATCAAAGAGCTGAGGTTTTTAAAGCCTGTAGTAAAAATCACTAGCCACCTAGACTAGAATGCATTGTCTCACCTGAATCCCTTCAAGTTGTTGCCTTTAATAAAGATTTTCAGTTTAGAGAAGTTGTTTAGAAGAAAAGGAAGACTAGGGATAGAAACTCCCCGACCAATAAGAATAAAAGTAAGAGTAACTTACCAGACTGTTTTAACCGATTGTACAAGAGCACAAAACCCCATTCGAAATAATTATCATGCTTCAAATCCATAGCTGGAATGTTAGAGGTCTAGAGATGATAGATAGAAAATATACTGTTAGGAGGTGGTGTAATCAGTTGGTTGCCAAAGATATCATCTACCTGTAGGAGATCAAGGTAGTTGGGTTTCAAGCCCATACCATTCTCAAATTCCTGTGGGATAAAGTTGTTGGATTCCACTCGAACCATGAGAGAGGCAAAGGAGGGGTAGTTATTCTCATTAACCCCAAATGGTTAGAATAGATTGTTAGTCATGGGTGCTCACCATGTCAGAGGATTATATGGGTACTCTAAAAATTGAGCAAGAAGAGTTTTGGATTTGTAACATATATGCAACTAATGACTATAGGGAAAGAACATAGATGTGGGATTGGTGTGTAAAACATCTACCTAACAACCCCTAGATTTTTGTGGGGGACTTTAATATGGTAGAACACGAGGCAGATAAATTAGGAGGTCTGGACCATGTGTGGAAAGGAAACAAGATTTTTTTTGGCAAAAATTCAAAAGAAAGTTTAATCTTATTGATCCCATGGAACATATGTATAAAAAATTTCAGGATATTTGGTTTACTTGGTGTAATAATCAAAAAGGCAAGTAGAGAGTCTATTGTAGACTTGACAGATTTTATGGGGATGTTGCTACATTCTCTTTTATGCCTAAAGGAAACCATGCCCCAGTGATGGTGTACCCGACATCTATTTTAGACCACTCACCTATTCAAACTAGCATTAGAACTGATAAGATTGGGGCTTTAGGAGTTGGTGGCCCAAAAACAAAGTCCTTTAAACTTAATGTGTCATTGCTTGATGATCCTGATAATCTTGAGGCTATTGAAATGGTTACCCATTTGATTAAACTTTGTAATCCTCGGATGAACCCAATAGACACTTGGGAGCAGTTGGTTGATGCATGGAAGAGCATGTTTTAGATCATAGGTAAGAAATATGCTATGGATAGGAACATAGAAGAATCCTTTTGGAAAACTAAGTTGAATAATATAGAGAAAGAGATACAAAGTAAGGGTGCTAACCCCGAGATAGAAATCCAATTAGCAAATACTAAGCATAATCTGAGATTGATTCAAAGATATAAGACCCAAGGGCAAAAAATTAGAGCCAAGATGAATTGGATCAGTGAGGGTGACAAAGGGTCTGGGTACTTCTTTAACATTATCAGAGAAAAACACAGAAGAGAATGTATTAAAGAAATACAAGTAGAGGAAGGAATCACCAATAATCCAGTAGCCATTGAAGAGGCTTTCCATCAGTTTTACAAAGATCTTTTTTCCTTGGAGTTTTCCCAAGACAGTGAGGGTGCTTTAAACAACTGCCTTACTTTAATACCCACTAAGATAACAAAGCATAATGCTTCCTTCCTAGGGACACATATTTCAGCAGAAGAAATTATAGCAGCTATTGACTCTTTCCCTAATGGTAAAGCACCTGGGCTGGATGGTCTTTCGGCTGAGTTCTACAAGAAGAATAAGGATTGGGTAGTAATGGAGCTAATGAAAGTGTATAAAGTAGCTATGGTCATAGGGACTCTTGGAGACTCCATAAACAGAGGAGTGGTGAAGCTCTTACCTAAAGTTGGGGATAGAACTCTAGTGAAAAACTGGAGGCCCATTACATTGTTAAACCTTTCTTATAAGATCCTTGCAAAAGTATTAGCTAGGAGAATTTATCCTCTATTATGCAACTTCATTTCAAATACATAAACCAGATTTATACAAGGTAGATATATCCTGGAGAATATAGTTACCAGTTGGGAGGCAATGAATTGGGCTAGGGCTGATGGGCAACAGGTGGCCATGATATTACTAGACTTTGAAAAAACATATGACAAAATCGAGTGGCCATTTGTGTTAGGAATGTTAAAATATTTTGGCTTTCCTATATACTATTGTAACTGGACATTCAAAGAATCCTCTACAATTATTGATGTTAATGGGTCTTTATTAGAAACCATAATATTGCAGAGATCCATCAGACAAGGGTGCCCAATAGCACCCTCTTTGTTTGTAATTGCAGCAGATGCCTTGTACTATATTCTTAGGGCTCAGAGTTTGGGACCTCTTGTCAAAGGTATTTCTCTTCGTAACAAAGAGAACCTTATCAATGCACAGTTTGCAGATGACACAACTCTATTCTTAGAGTTATCAGAAGAAAATTTTGACATTGCAGTAGAAAGACTTGGATTCTTTTGTAAGGTTTCAGGATCCAAAATTGCTCCCTATAAATCAACTATATTGGGTTGGTCAGATGATCCTCCCATTTGGATAACCAAAAAGGGATGACAATGGGCAGGACCACAGAAATTAGTTAGATACCTCAGAATTCTTTTCTCAGTTGAACCAAATATTAATAGCATGTGGGAATGGATATATGAGAAGATTAACAAGAAACATATTAAATGGCAGTCACAAGCACTATCTATTGCTGGTAGGATCCAACTTGTGCAAAAGGTCTTATCTGCACATCATATACACTATGCTTCAACATGGATGTTTGCCAAATCTCATGTCAATATGCTAGAAAAAATCCTCAGAGATTTCCTATGGTCGGATGGCAGGGGAAACATGGAGAGACACTATGTTAGATAGGACTGGTGTTGTCAGGAAAAGAAGGATGGAGGTTTGGGACAAAAAGATATTAAAGCACATGGAACAACATTGGTAGCTAAGTGGATTATTAAATCTCTATGGGGAAATGAACCGTGGAAAATCCTTATCAGAAACATCATAGAAAAATTAGTTATTAGAAAAGGTAAACTTTGGAAGAATGTCCCAATTTGTGACATTATGATGGGAGACTATAAATTGAAGTTATTTGGGTCAAAAGTTTTTCACTCCTTTTGGAAAGCTTGGATTCAGGTGAGAGAATTTATTCCAAATGGGAATGTTGTAGGTGGTCCTCCTTCTTATGTTGTTAGGGATCGTTCTATTTGGTGGGGGGTGTATCTTAATTATAAACCTCTAGCTCTCACTCAGAGCTGATCTACAAGAAGTTGGAATGAGAAAGGGATATCTCTTATATAGGATATCTTGAAGGATGAGCACCTGGGGTCGTGGGAGTTTGTCAGTAATAAATTTAATAAGCCTCAATCTCAAAAGAAGACCTATACTCTTATTTGTAAAGCAATTAATAATACAGTGAAGAGAAACATTATTGATTCAGATGCATTTTAAGAAAGTGTAAATGGAGTGACGGTAATTCTTTGAATGCAGCTTCCACTAAACAGTTGTATCATCTTATTAAGAAGGATTCCTCTATCATATCATGGGTGACCCAGTGCTGGGGGGTTGTCAACCCTTTTTCTAACTTTTTTTTTTTTCTTTGAATACTTCTAGAAAGGTAAAGCTGAACAGAAAAAGATTTGTTTTAGATGGCTCCTCTTGTTAAGAAGGCTTGCCGTTGGTCATATTTTGTCCTCCGTTGGTCTAACCCCTGTCATGTGTAGTATTTGTAATTTTGTGGAGACTTTTGAACATCTTTTCTTTGAATGCTTTTATGCTCAAAAGGTCTGGGCTATTTTCTTGGGTTCTCCTTGTCTGTGGAACTGCAAACCTGGTTCCTCCTGGAGTGAAATACTTGCTGGATATGTGGAACCTTTTGACTCAAAGCTTAATTCTTTTTGGTTTACCCTTACTAATAAAGTTTTGTGGACTCTTTGGAAGGACAGAAATAGAGAGATTTTTCAACAGGAGCAAAGGAAACTTACTGAGTTTAATTTTAAACTCACACATTTTAATATTATGTCTCAGGTTTCTATGGTTCTCAACATTCCAAAGAGTAGATTCATGATCTTGATGCAGGAAGACAGCTTGATGATCCACAAAGATGAAGTTCAGGCTGCCAACTATATTGCAGAGAACCAAAGCTTCCTAGCCCCTTCTGAAGTGGATGAACTTAACAGTCTGCTGAATAACACCCAACTAGGCACTCTGGGCCAAGGAAGTGACACCACTTTGCACCTTGTTCAAAGTGAAGAAGTCTTAGTTGAAGCACAGGAATATGCAGAGGGCAACTCATGGGCCCCAAGGGACAATGACACCCAGAATACTGGGTGGGAATAGACAATAGTAATAGTAATTTAATATTTTGTAAAAGGATGTAAAAGATAATACTCTCGAGTAGATTCAGGATAGTATATAGATAGAATATAAGTTCACCCCCCCCNATATAAGTTCCCCCCCCCCCCCCCCCCAATTTTGTAACTATATATTTATGGGGGTTGTATTCCAGATACTTGACCCAAGTGGATAGTTGTATTTTGTGTTGAACTATCTTAATAGAAAAACAAGTGTGTAAAGGATTCACTAGTTTTTTGCTTTGTGTTACATAGATCCATCATGGTTACATCATGTTGTATATTGTAGGAGTAATGTTGGATAAATCGTTGAATTAACTCCTCAAAAGATTTTACCTTAGGTGTGAGTTTGGATAACCACTCCTAGCAATTCCGCCTAGGCTTCCCGGGAATAGCCTCATTAGGTATGTAGGTTCATGCATGCACTCTATGCTTAGAACGCAAAACTCTCTCACATGGTCATGTGGATCAGTCTCTCCCATATACTTGTCATATTTTGGCCTTTCCATGTTGGGAGGAAATGGAACCGTGTTAATACTCTTGCCAAAAGGAAATGGACAAATGGAGTCCAAAGAGTATTTGGTCTTGGGTTTAGCTTTCTCTTGCTTGAGAGTTGCAAGTTGTATTTGCATTAAGGTCATTTGTTTGGTGAGAATAGAGATAGGGGTTGATATCTCTTTTTCCTTTAGTTGTTCAACATCATAATCTTTAGGTAATTTTACTCCAGTGGATGATAAATGGAGAAAGTATTTCTCTTTGTCTTCACCAATTATCTTTTCCAGTGTTCTTTGGATTTTCCTACTTTGTTTGAGTATGTTGTACTCTTCTTTGTGAATGTCTCCATCACTTTCTAAATCAAACAAAGGGTTGTCGATGTGTGGTTCTTCTTCTCCACTGCTAGCATCGTCTCGATCTCATTGGTCTTGCTCATGGTTGTATGCTTCGAAGGCATTAGCCCATTCATTCCTAACAACATCCATTTTTGGTGCAGGCGAGTCTGTGTCAAATAGAGGATTGCGAGATGTCTCTCCTTTTTGAAAATGTAGCAATTTAGGAGGTACTTCTGATTCGTCAGCAAAATACTTGTTGCGTATTGTGTTAACCATGAAGTTGTATCTCAACTATGTTCAAGGTTTCCCAATAGTGCCAAGTGAGGTCTCAAATCTTTCAAGTAAGTGTGTCCAAATTGTAAGGATCGTTTGTGTTTGATGGAAGTAAATGACTCCGGCGTCAAAGGGTTAGAATGCCATGATAGTGAGCTGGGAATCAAGTTGTTTGTGAGAGTGAATAGACCTCACATTTTGAGACAGATTGTAAGAGTTTGAAATGACATGTAAGGTAGGCCTGAAATTTTTTTTGAAACAACAACAGGGAGACTAGAAAAAGCAACAGGGTTAGAATAATGAGCCAAAAGGGTACCCAAATAAACTGATTTTCTCTGAGAGGCAACTATGCAAGTGCTCATTGTCCCAGATGCAACACTCTGTATGTGAGCTTTTTCAAAACTATATGCGAGCCTAAGTATACTAGGTGTGACCTTTCTCCCTAGAAGCGATGCATGATTGACCAGATGCGTGCTTGCACACTGCATGCGAGCTTGCACAACCAGATGCGGGCCAAGATAGACCAAAAATGATTGTTTGTTGTTTTGTCAATTTGGTGTCTATTTTGTTTTGAAGTTCATGTAAATTTGTCTGACAGTAGGTTGTTTTTGCATCTTTCCAGTGAGTGAAAAATATGGAATGTAGCCAAAGGATTGAATTTTGTTGCTTATTTGAATGATTTATCTTGTTAACGAGCTTTCAAACACATCAAGCATTCTTGCATTATTAGGGGTAAACATACACATTCTTACGCCCTATTTTCTAAGTAGAGGATGAAAATACTTGCTCGTACACTTAGGTACACACTCAAATGCTAATCAGAATATGGCCATCACCAAGCACACAATGACTCCAGTTATGATGTCATATTAGCCGACTCCAAACGCAAGTGAGGGCACGATATGACAAGTATCTTGGGGCAATTAATTTTTGCCTCACACAAGGATTATCACCCTTTAGGGGATGAATTGGGTAGTTTGACTACAAATTTTGTTGTTTATGATGGGGCAATCCATTTGAAACCGTCTCCCATAGAATTGTACAAGGAAAAATTAAGGCGTATAGCCCTATGAGTACCTAAATATGTGTAGTCTCACAAGCAAGATTTAAGCGGCTCCGCTCTACACATATCCAAGCATGTTCAAGGAATGATGTCAAAATTATAATAACAAAACATATTCCATCTTTTGAGGCTTTGGCATATAAGGAAGCAATTATTTATAGTGAGTTGGAAGGGTTGGCGTAAAACCTGTCCTCACTTGGGTCATTCCTGGGAGATTTTTCCCTCAACCGACAGGCCCTCTAATGTTTAATAAGCACACAAAGGATTGACGAGCTTTAGGATTTCAAGATTTCTGATTCTTCAAATGAACAAAAGCATACTCTCCTGGTCCATGTCATTTTCTCCCAAAATAATCCAATCAATGTTCATTCCCTCAAGCGAGTTTGAGATTGATTTAGATATTTATAAATTATGAAAACATAGTACTTGAAAGCAAAGTTTGTTTTGTTCTTTGACCACAATAATTCTTAGGATTACAATCTAAAAGACACTTCAAACACATAAGAAAATGACAACAATGCTTCTGGATTTTTTATCATCCCAAAAGGGCAAGAGCATAATTTCCTAACATCATTGCCATTCCTAAAATACCAAAATAGAAGTTTATTTTAGAAGTCTTGCATGTGGGTTCCTATTGTAATAAAACAAAACAAAATGCAAGTACAAAGTTTAGCATGCTATCGATCAAGGCAACCTGCAAGATGATGCGTTAGTAGTCTTTATTTGAGTCTTCTTTTCAATATCCTGCAAAAAAGATATGCAATGTATACTCAATTTATGCAAACCTTAGGGTTAGATCTGAAAATCAATTGTTAAGAGCAATAATAACAATCAAATAATCTAAATGACAACTCATATCATGCATTGAACCATGTGAAAAATAAGTGCAAGCTAATCATTAAATGCCCTTTTTTAATTTTGATTTTTTGACCTAGTCAACAAGATTGAACCTATATGACATGAATTCGGATCCCAAACCTTAAATGCAGAAAAGAGAACCCTATTAAAAAATAGAGAGATTTCCAAAAATGTCAGAATTTTAAAAAGATCTTTTCATTTATTCTCTAGTGATCCATTTTCCCAAAATAGACTAGTTTTCATAAATTGACCAAATGAGTTATGATATTGCATCCAAATTTAAAACACAAAGAATGGACCCCCTGTAGAATTTAAAAATCTTTCTGAAAATGTAAAAATTTCTAAAAAATATGCTGGTTTGCACCGAAAATTAATGTTTTATGAAAAATAAAGAAAAAATTATAAAAAATTCACAATACCTCAGAAAATTCTAAATTTTTTTTACTGAAGCTTATCTGATATGTCACAAGCCTACAAAAAACAAATTAGATCAAAACTCTAAGCCGTTTGGGAGATATGATCAAATCTTTGAAAATCTAGGGTTTTCGTCTCCAAGCAAATCTGCACAAGGGGGTTAGCTCCAAAAATAATCAGAACCAACATGTAAAGGTGGGTTACCCCATGGTGGGTGCCAAAAATATGTGCTGAAAATGTGATACACTTCTATGAGTCATTATTTTCAAAGTTGCTCAAGAATGAGGTCTCAAATGGCGACTCATAGCTCCCTATTCATGGAGTGCAAGGGTTTGTGATGGAGGCCCTCAGTTTAGACCTAGTTATGCCCATGCAAATACACCATGAAATGAGAGATTCAAAGAGGAAAAGCAAAGATGCTAGTCTCCATGATCACCAAATATGCATTGCAAATGAGAATGAAAGCTATTCTATATGATAACAATGCATGAAAGGAAACTAGTCTGTATGATAACAATGCATGAAAGGAAATATGCAAAACTAATCTATGAAAAGGAATATGCAAGATTAATCTATTGAAAGGAAATATGCATCTAAATTAACATGAATCTAATCTAAATGGATTGCCATGGATGCATGAGAGAAGAAGACAAGAAGAAGAAGTTGTATGGTCCAAGCTCAAATGCTCAAACTCTCCTCCAAAATCGCTCTCCAAACCCGCAGCATAACAATAGCATAAAAGTGTAAATTTTTTATTATCCAAATGAGAAGGAGAGGTTTCCTTTTAAAGAGCAACAGATAGTAGAGATTAAGAGGTAAAAAGAAATGAGCAATGGTGGAGATTAAATCTTGGTTGATCCATGTGCTCATATCTTCAAAAGACAAAATCAAAGGCTATGATTAAGAGGCAAAAAACCCACCACTTAGG
>MU228299.1:1564995-1582157 GCA_018584345.1 Thuja plicata
ATTAAATAAGATAAGATTATTTAATTAAAAGAGATTTTAATTAAATAAGATTATTTTATTTAATAAAAAGGGATTGTTTTCTTTTAATTAAATAAGATAATTGATGAAATGATGAAACCTTAGGAAACATTGAAATAATTGAATTAATTACGATTTGATCAAGGAAATTGATTTGAATTAAAATGTTGTAAAGCATTGATTCAGGAATTTGATTAATTGATTTTGTCATTTGATAAATTGAAGAATGGGGGCCCATAGTTTAGGCGACCATTTTAGGGTGCATAAAACCAGCATATACATAGGGGGAGTCATTAAATGACAAAGGATTATATATGTTGTATATACTTAACATTTTGTTAGTAGTTTGCACATATTAGTTTTTTATACTAATGTCAAAGGGGGAGATTGATGACATTAATTTGCCATTAGTATACAAACAACACTTTCGGTAAGCATACACCAAAAGACAGGACAAAAGCAAACCGAAAATTAGATATAAAGAGATCACCGAAAAATGACTAAGTACAAAGAGAATCGATGACACAACTTTGTGTGTACACCGAAATTGCAAAGTAGAAGGATAAAGAGGAACCCAACGTGCAGGATAGAGCACAAACCAAAGAGACAGTTAAAGGAAAAATTGAGAGAACAAAATCGAAAGACAGTCGACTGATTTCAGAGCATAACCGACCGTCAGAAACTGAGAATCAGTTGCAGCCCGCAAAAAGTGGATCTGACTTCCACGTCAGATAAATCAATCTTATTCTATTTATAGAATCTTGGTTTGTTTTTAAATCCATTTATTTAGGGACAAGAAACATGAATGTAAGTGCTTTAATCAGTCTAATTGATTTGAAACACATAGACTAGGAGATCTAGGTAAAGTTGTAAACTTGATCTTAGAGTTAACATTATTTTATGTGAAACTTGATGATGTCAATCCATCTTATAAATAGATGATGCAATCATTCATTATTAAAAAAGGATGTGAATATAGAGGAGAGGATGAATGAAGCCTACAAGCACATCTATAAATCAGATTGAAAGTTTCAAGAACTAGAACAACAAAGGGTGAATTTGGTTAGCAAGAACCAAGAACAGAGGCTACCGAGAATCAGAGGTATTACTCAATCACATTAGGTGATAATCTTATTCATGTAAAATTAAATGGATCTGTATCAACAATACGAGATTGCATTTACTAGGTCAAATTGTAATTTGCTATCATTCTAACAAGTGGAGCAAAGTGTAAAAATCCTTTCAAGGAAGGTGGATTTAACAGTCCAACTACAAATCTTTTAACCGAGTGCACACTCAACAGTGTTGCTAAAGCTCTTAACCAAGTAGACTTTAACATGTCTCCATAGATACTCTTAACCGGGTAGATCATCAGAAGTGATCAAACTGTAAGCCTTAACTGACCCCTTCCAATCTGCAGATAGTGAAGATTTTGTGGGTGTCATCCCCACTGCAGTATTTACTTTCTAATAGGAGTTTTTTGTGATATCATATCATGTGTTATGTGTCAATTACTTTCATGAATGTTTCTATGAATGTTCACATGTATGTTAAGTTAATGAATTGATATAAATCACATCAAGATAGTATAGATCAGATGAATGGATATATACAATTGATTAAATAAAGGTTAATTGATTAAATGATACAAAAATTTTAGAGGTACTGATTCACCCCTCCCCTCTCAGTACACACTTCCCATTAATTCCAACAAAAAGAAGCTTCACCACATACCCTGCCAAATAAACACCTTTCCCATCCGTTTTGTTTAACCAAGTTTCCAATTTATCAATGTATAGCCCAAACAAGGTTGGGGATAAAGGACATCCCTGCTTAACACCAATGTCACTACCAACACATTCAAACATTTCTTCATTAGTTCTGATTTTGGCTATAACTTTGTCATGTAATCTATGCACTGCCGCTCTATACTCGTCAGGGATACCCAATTCTTCCATTCTGTTCTATAGCTTGTCTCTAGGCACTGCATCAAAGGCTTTCTTAAAGTTTACAAAACAACAATAAACTTCTTCTCCCTGATTGTCCCATATTTTCTCTTTTAAATGCCGAAGAGTGATGCGATGGTCAATGGTGGAATGCCTAGGTCTGAAACCCGCTTGTCCTCTTGCCCTTTTCCCCTTACCTTCTGCAAACTTAGAAAGAAAGGGTATGTGATCTTTGCTCTTGTGAGGTAGTTGAGTCTAAAAGATACTTCATTTAAGATTGTGATGTTTATAGAAACACGTCACTCTAGAATAGTCTTTTCAATTATCCGACTGTTAGGTTATCTGAAAAAGTGGGAAGTATGGATAAGCATCGCTGACCTAAATTGGTGGTTGAAGAGGAGTTGAACATGGAAGGAACAAAATAAAAAATGGTTGAACAAATGGAACATTACCCTCTAGGAGTGTCCAAACACCAATCACGAAATAAAGAAATGAGTGTTAGAAAAATTTAGGACTGCCATGTGGACAAATCTGATAGGAAGAAAAAAGGCCTACTATGTTAAGGAATTTAATCACACACAGGATCATGGGGATAAAGCCTACTTAGAGTCCACAATTAAAGGAAAGACACAAATTCTAATTGCTCAGTTATGGACTAGCTCCCACCATTTATGATGTGAAACTGGTAGATGGATGGTCCCTAAAGAGAGGTGGGAAGAGAGAATTTGTGCTTTCTACAGAAAAGGAGTGGTGGAGACAGAATGACATTTTATTAAGGAATTTGGGACTTATGAGGATATTCATAGCGAGTACAGGGATTACTGAGCAACATGAAGCAACTTTTCGAAGAGGCAAGATTACACAAGACAACAAGCTTCTTAATCCGGATCCACAACAAAAGGAACAACTTGGAGAAATCGTAGCAGGATGCCTAACTTGCTCTTTGGTCCTGTTACCAATTTAGTTTGCATACTAAATTGGTAAGTTTGACACTTCTTTTGCATTGAATTATAGATTGGATAGTTTTTGTCCTAAGTTACAAAATTGCTTGAATTCAGAAGATAAAGTACACATGCAAAATGACAACTATAAAAATCAAAAGATTGCATAAAGGTACACCTCTTCAATATTACTATTCAGCTTATGAAGATGAAATATATTGCAGTGCATTCATATTATTATATTATTGTAATCTAAGTATTGATCATGCTCAAATTTGCAAATTCATAAGTGATCATTACACTATGCATTCAAACTGAATGCATTAGGCAAATGTTTATTCAAGGTTACATCTTTCATATTGAGAACTTAGAGAAGATATCCAAGAGAAAGTAAGATAGAAGCATGTAGGGTTTACGGGTCTAAGCATTGCCTTTAAGAGGTCTTCTGCATTTTGGTAGCTGGTTATTTGAACTTTGTCAAGTTTTTGTGTCTCCGCCTGAGTCCTTCTGTCAGTTCTGCATTCTAGGTCTAGGGTTTTCTTCTGGTTGTATCCTGCATCATGGAGAGAGAAAATAGTTAGATCTAAATTGGATCTAAGAAATGCATAGATACCTAAAACAACATACTACAATCAAACTTTCAAAGCTGTAATATGTCAATAACCTCAATACAACAACAAAGTATGCATCTACATCAACCAAATAAAAGTATCAAAGGGACATAACTCCATGAAACCTTTTACTGTTTATAGTTATCATTCTGCATTACTTAGGAGTTGTTGTTTGTGAGATCAAATATTTGAATTAAAGGGATTTAGTTCTTGTAGCTGAGAAACCTTTTTTGGAACATAAAACATATTAGGTTAGTAAACCCAACCAGCCAACCAACATTCATGCGTAAATGTCATTTCACATGACACTCACACACAAACATTGATTGATTGATTATGTCCACTAACCTAATAGATTGACTTGGTGGTGTGTGAAAACACGACAAACAAAGGTATATTCAAATACAAAAAGAAAATAAATTCACAACAGTGAAGTGTCACGGGCCTATGCTTGAACCTCACAGGATGCATTACATACAATACCAGAAGCTAAGAGTTCATGAGTTTAGAAAGATGATATGATGTGGGGAAAAAAGATGCAGTTCATGAAGGGTAATACAAAATGCAAGCATGTTGTTACAAGTTTTTATATGTTATTGAGACAAAATGCAGAATACAAAGATGCTGCTAATAGGTGCATGCGAAATGAAAAGATGCCCTAAAAATGGATGTTCCAGATGGTCAAGAGCAAAGAATGAAGTTGCAAATGAAAAAGAGATGAATTACAAATGAGGTAACACTATTATGCATTATTGTACAAATTAAGGTTAATTGTAATGCTGCTGAAAATATGATTGTTGTTATGCATCAACAAAAGTAAAATGTCACTTACTGATATATGATCAAACATATTAGGCATATCTAAGTTAATGTTGATATTCATCAAAGTTTTAGCTATGCATATACAATAAGTGTATCAACATTATCAAATGAATATGCATATATGAATCATATCAAGTGACAGTGCCATGTGCAAAAGAGAAAAGAAAACAACAGTGTCACTGTGTTATAATTAAGTGCCTATTCTAGAATGGAGAGCAAATGACAAAGCAATGATGATTGTAAACAGTGGATCATGCATATGAAAGATTATGCTAATGTTTAAACAACATTTCACTTTTGCATACACAAACATAGATGTGCATCAAAATGAGCAATATGTATATAAAATCACCAAAGAAACAGTTAAGCTGTTATCAAGGTTTCAACCATACATATGCTAAAGTGCATCAACTTTATCAAATGAATGAAAGTATGCATATTTAGATTATACTAAATGACAGTGTTCTATATGGGATGAGTGCTGCTATAATTACTGTCAAAAGTCTATTCAAGAGAAAGTACAAGAGGTGACATGGCAACATACACATGAAATCATCAAAGAAATAGTGCACAAAGATAGACACATTTTCAAGAAAAGAACACTAGTGTTGTTGCAAAGAAGTGTGGAGATATAGAAGAGTCAATTGGATGGGATTCAATTGAGGAAATGCATGCTTATAGTTAACGATGCTACCATCAGTCTATAATGCATCCAAATGTTGTTGTTCATATTTTCATAACAGTATTATATGCAAGGATAAAAAGAAAATGACAGTATCATTTTGTTATTGAAAGAAAAAATGCAATGAAAGTATCAGTTCTAAATACTATTGACATTCAACAAATGAAATCAAGTAAGCTTTGCTATTATCTTCATCAAGTAAACGACGACTATCTGAGAAAAGAGAAGATGATAAAACAGTGACATTCTTCTTTGCAACCAAATAAAAGAAAGTATGCATGTTCAACACTGATATCTTTTTATGCATGTATACACAAAAGTTGAACAAAACAGTATATTCTTTCAAACAAAAAATCAGTGACACTATCATTAGACAGCCTTTCAAAGATGTAAATCAAAATGATGTTATTTTTTTATACATATGCATCAAATGACAGTGCCATATGCAGGAGAGGGAGGTAAATGACAATGTTGTTATAATGTATGTTCATAAAGCAATGCTTATATGTGGTAAACCAAATAACAGTGCTATTATAAAACAAGATGTATATTTGATAACAATGTGCAAATCAATATAAAAGTAAAAAAAAATCAATCTTTTTCTGATTAAGGTAATTATGCATTTCTGATGGGCAAACTTTGTTTTCATGTTATTATGCATGGGTGTCACAAGCCCGTGCTTGAACCCCATAGGTACTATTTTTACTGCAGACAAAACATGGTCTAATCAACAATGCAGACATCCAGTGACTTTGGCTTCAAATATAAATAGTCACTATTGAAACAAACATGAAGACAATATAACAATAAAACTCAAGACATGATGCAGACAGAACAACATGTTTCTGATTTAACAATAATAGCACGATCTTCACATTTTTTCTTTTGCAATCTTCAGACATAAAGGCGATAACATGCAAAGGTGGAGTCAACTGAAGGTAAAAGATAAAACCTAGAATTATCTACAACAAAGAAATGAACACCTAGGTCGAGATAACCCCCAAAAGCACTATCTGATACAACAACATGTTCAAACGAAGGAAGAAATCGGAGAAATAACTTATCTTTAAGTTACAAGCCGAGTTGCATGGGGCCGAGTTCTGTTAGCTTAAAGTTCCACTGATGGAGCCTGAGTTCCTTTGTAGACCACAACCTATTGTTGCAAAGAGAGCTCGAGTTCTATGCATTAAAAGGTTAAAGTTTAACTATAAGCCATGGTGGAGCTTGAGTTCTTAAAAGGATGCATAGACAACGCCATGTTTCATGGCAGTGGACTCCAAGTCCAAAGTGCAGCCACGATGGAGGGATGCAGACTCGAGATCAACTGGAGGCCGCAAGGGTGGAGAGAGCCCAAGCTCTTCTCACTCAAAATGTCTTAAACAATAGAGAGCTAGAGTTAATACAAAGATGCATGGGCAGCGCCATATTTTATGGCATGAAACTCAAGTATCATGCATAGAGCCCGAGATTTTCAAACATAAGACTCTAGTTAAAAGCCGCGGTCAAAGACACCACTCCCACTCCATTAAGAGCCCGAGTTCAGAGCATGTGCCCAAATACCAAACGCCGCCTAAAGATATGCATGCAAAACACCATGTATTATGGCATGTAGTGACCCAAAAGATAAAAATGACTCTAGTATTATGCAGAGCTCAGACTAGGTGAGCTTAAGTGCTTGTTGCATGCTGAGGAGAGCCCAAGTTCGAACTAAAAGAAGCACGAGCTTCTTGAGGAGATACAAAGACAATGCTATATTTCATGGCAAGTAAACTCCAAATTACTATAGAAGCACAGAGAGGCATAAACAAAGAAAAAAAATCACGAACATGGCGGCACCATAACAGAAAACCCTAACATCTCTCCCAATGCAAAATGCGAAAATGAAATGCAAAAATGCCTATGTCAAGTTTGATAGGATTTCAAGTCCGCTGACAGAGGGAGTTAATGCTCTGTTAACTGCAATGCATGAAAACCTCACCAAATTTCACGACAACCTCTCCAAGTACCTCGACAACTTACTGATGGATATTTTTCGCATCAATTTGTCATGTTGACCTTAGTGTTAGGGTATTGAGTTTGGTGAGTTATCACTTATGCTATGGGTTAGGATTTCGTGTGATGGAGTTAGGGTTTTATATTTTTTGGTTATGGGATCTTTAGTAATATCTTTAATGTATTGATATATATATGTTTTGTAAAATATATATTTTAAAAGATATCAACATTAGGAGGGCTATAGTTAGGGCATGACTTATGCCTTAATTTTAGGGTTTCCAACTGATTATTAGGACCTTTTTGGAGGGAGGGAGGGAGAGTTTTCGAAATTGGCTTTGAGAGTTATATAACTGAACCTCTTATTCAATATTAGGGGTTCAGAATTTGGGGAATAAGAGGTATTAGTGAGCATATTGTTCCTTTGCATCTTTTTCACATATTTTGTAGCCATTAGTTCATGTTTCAGACAGATTATGATCAAGTGAGTGCATACATTCCTTGTCATTTTTTGTACTTTCTCATGTAACTATTTTGCAGATTTTGAAGATAATAAAACTTGTCCCCATTATTCATACATATTTTCTGAGTTTTGCATTATTCCTTGCAACCTTTTTGCATTTAAGTGTATTGTGTCTTTCAACATAGATTAGTGAATTAATTCTTATTCCTATTCTAAGTTGTAGAGAGTAAATCTTTTGCAGAAATTACATGTTTGTTGGCAGAATTGTTACCATTAGTGGCATAAACCCTAATAGTGAATTCTATGTCATCCTATGTGTTGTAAAGTGAACGCTATTGCAGATCTTAGTAATGTATGTCTTGTAGGTGCTAGTTTATAATTCTGATGAATCTGAATCCATTTGGTATATCACCCTCTTAGTTAATTTATTCAGTTTCAGTTATCCTCTTCCCCTGTTCACAAAACCATAAAAATTAGTCTTAGGTGATATCTCAAATCAAATAGGAACCGACCTAAAATCCGGAGATTTGTTTTCTCTCCCACAACGAAAACGTTTCCATGTTTCAACAAGATAACTAGATTTCAAATCAAGCTAAAAACACTATTCTGATTGACAACATATCCCTTAAACAGATGGTCTCGTGAACATCATTAAAAACAAATCATTTCATTTCATTAAGGAGGCTCTTGAAAAATTATGAGAGCTCATTAACTTCTCCATTATTGAAATGTTTACTAGACCTGTCCCATCGTCTTCTCAGATTCTCTCCGTGTTCTATTGAAACGTAGAAGAGTTCTAAGATTCTCATCCCCCCAGCCGCCCCCTGAAAAAAAAAAAAGATTGACATTTTTGTTTTAGTAGGTACTGTGGGTTAACTCTCCAATTAGGAGTGAGGTGAGCAGGTGCCTGAAGATGGAGGAAAGTAGCACAAGTGGTATTCCAAAGGCGGAGGTGAAGGCGATGGAGATGCATAGGTCATCGTCGCGGCCTCAGCTGGACGTGAGCGGAGCGGCCATTCAGGGCAACTTTGAAGACCGCAATCCTACTATTCTTCTCCCCAATCAGTCGGATGACATTTCGCATTTTGCAATCGACATTGGAGGTATGCAATCACACATTTACCCATCAGTGACATTGTCGTATTCTCTGCCTATGCCACTGTAATTCATATATGCGATGAACAGGATCCTTAATAAAGATAGTATACTTCTCGAGGCATGCGGAGGTGGAGTCGGATTTGGAGGACCATAATAAAAGGTCGCCCAGAACAATAACAAGACGTCGCTCACCCATTCTGGGCGGCCGTCTTCATTTTGTTAGATTCGAGACCAGCAAATTAGATGATTGCCTCAACTTTATTCAATCCAAGAACCTTCACCGCGGTATCTCCTTATTACTTACTCCACCTGCTAATTTAATGTTATCTGCAACTGAACAAACAATTACGCACCAGTTATCAAGTTACATTCATGAGCTTGCTAATTCAAAATATTGAATTCGCATATGAGCATCTGAAGGTTCACAGTTTCATACAATGTAATGATTACCGATGCAAATGATATTCTGTTTTTAGATTGTAGTCACGAGCCTTATCAGCTCTAATTCAAATAAATGAATTTGGTTGTGGGCATTTGCGAGCCCACTGTTTTGTATAATGTAATAATTATCAGTGCAAATGGCATTTTGTTTTAGATTGCACAGTCCAATTTTTCAAGGACCAGTTGAAGCAAAACTTAGATTTTTACAATTATGATCACAATGAAGGGTGTAGGCATGTATCCCATTGACTCGGTTTTTGAGCAACCATTGAACTTTCAGAGCTATTTATATATGCATTCTAGGTTCATCGGTCGCTTGTTTGCCCCACCTCAGTACAGTAGAGTTTCTCTGGACAAGTTTATGCTTACGTATTATATACTGTAATTTCAGGGGCTACCGATAAGTATAAGCAACAAGAGTAGCCATCTCAGGCTCTTATCATTATATCAACCATCTCTAATACAATTCAAATTGCAGTCTGAGATTGAAACTGTATATGCCACTAACAATATTATTAACTGAATTTCGAAAGCAGAATTTGTCCAGAAGTCAGGAAAACAAAAGATTGAATGTTTCACACTAAAATCATAAATAAAAATATCCTAGGAATAGAATACGCTCTTATCATTGATTTCACCAATGCATAAGACAGTTAAACTGCCTTAAGAAGGTGTGTACGCCAGGTAAGGTCTCTCTCTCTTTCTACATATACATACATACATACATACACTTCCGTACATACATACATATACATATGGCTTGTCTCACTTTCTTTGAAATGCTTTGGAACATAGACAAATAATTTACAAACAAACTTCAATTCCAGTAATTTGCAGCAATAGACACAAATTGTATAGAGCAAAACAGACACCCAATCCATCTCATATTATTTCAACTAAAATACACATCAGAATTTGTCTGCAATGTGCATGGACCTTATAAGAGTTTAGGCATTAATTATTCTTCTTTCCCTATGTTTAACTTCATGACCAACTCACTTTCCTATCTTCAGACGTTGTCTCTTTTTTATCCTCTATTCCTTAAACAATGCATTTTTCCGATGTTTGTTATTAGAGTGAGGATGCCCTAGGGAGGCTGAGCTGATTCATAGTGAGGAAGCCATAGAAAAAAATATGCTAAATGAGAGCAAGGAAGCCCTAGGAGTATCATTTAGACTTGTTCTCCACTTTGGTTTCCTTGCTCTTAAATAATGGAATAATTCCACTTTGGTTTCCATTGTTGTGTGACTTGTGTTTGTATTGGTGAAGCAACCACATATAGAGTTCAAGTCAATTTTATGCCTCTGATATACCATTTCTACATCTATGAATTTCATGGCATCACTATGAATTGATTTCCTACTCACTAGGATTGGATACTCCTTGGGCTTCCTCGCTTTCATTTAGACTTGAGCATCCAATCCTAGTAAGTAGGAAATCAACTTGTTGGTTTTGATGAGCATGTTCATTTTTCTCTTTTCTGATCTTTAGGTACCTGAATTGCAATGGTATTCATCTACAGCGCCTGTTCGGGTTCGGACTCAGATTCGGATTCGAGGAACTGATTCTCCGGTACGACAAAATTTTGAAATGAAGTTTGGGTTCGTCTGGGTTTGTTAGTACAAAAACAATGTAAAGTTTATATATATATATATATATATATATATATATATATATATATATGTATGTATATATTTATGCAACCTAGAAGCATGAATTAATATTAGAATGTCACATATTATCATATAAACAACAAAAACACCATAAACTTGTAATCATAGCATCATGATCATACCATCATAGCATCATATGCTTCAAATATTGAACCATTTAGAAAGAGGCAAAGTAGAGATTATATCAAATCCAATGCTTGAACAAGGGTATTGGAGAAGGGTTAAGTACAATGGTTATTATTATATGACACATGGGCAAACTCTAGAGAAGTTGTCTAAAATGTTAGAAATGTTTGGTAATAACTTCATCTTTGTTGAAAAGCTTATGACAATAATTGTTTCACTCTCAATAGGTAAGCAAATATCCAAGACAGAGACCTATGAAAAGTTATTCTCCAGGAAATATAGTTGCAACATGTAATGTCCCCTTTATAGCACAAGTTGTATGAGTTTGTCGTCAGCCTGTTTCTCCATGGTCTTGTAGGCCAACCAGGACATTTAAGTGACTTTGAGGCCATTTGGCTTAAACAATTTCAGTTGCAGATCGATCCAAGGTGTCTAGATGCAATTTTGGGCATGGTCGGGATCTTCAGTGACAGTGTCATATCATTGATATGATTTCTTAATGCATTACTAAAGTTAGTTATAAAGTTAAATATAAATATTTAACTTTATTAATGTGGGATTATAGTTAAGTGGGAAATACTTGAAGTCCCTTTATTTAATAACACATTGGAGACATAAAATGTTTGGGGACTTAAGTTAAAGGGCAAGTTATTTTAAATGACATGGGAAAATATTAAAGGAAAGGCGTCATGGAAAAATAGGGGGAAAAAGCAATCGCTAGAAAATAGGAGAAAAAAAAAAAATCCCGGAAAATAGGAAAAGGCAAAAGTGATGGGGAAAAAGTGATTTTGTTTATCCCACATTGGTAAGATGAGTGAATGAACTCATATGAGAGCGTTATAAAAGACTTACAAGAGATCTCTTTCAGACATTGCTGAATTTGAATATGAAATTTATGAAATATTGGAGAGTTCTTCTTCAAGGGTTTGTGAGGCCGAAATCCCTCACGAATGAAAATCTCTTCGCTTTTGGAAGACACAGTCAGGGGATTTGGTCGAGATACAAGGTAAAATCATATTGTTTGAAATATCTATTTCTTCCTTTCGCCAATATTATAGTTGCTAGTAAAGGGTTTGATTTGGGAGTTTGAGTCTGCAACTGACGTGTGAGTTATTAAGTCTGATTTAGAAGCTGCTAGAGGACTGAGTACTCCATTCATTAAGAAACTAAGGCTGCTGTACAAATCAGTCATTGCTGTGGGTTTTCTATTTGGCCGTATGGTACAAGTCTGGGAATGCCATACAAGTCTGAAACTGCTTAAAAAGGGAGCCGTTCAGGTCTAACAAACATCAGAGAGGTGCCATATAGGGTTGAAGGTCATTGGGAAAGCATTGAACAGGTCTGAAACAAATAATGAGCGTGCTGTACAAGTCTGAGATACCTGGAGAGTGCCATACCAGCTTGAAGAGAACTGGTTTCAGTCTGAAACCCTCTGGGGGGTGACTTCTAAGGTTTGGTGAAACATTATTGCTGATGTTAATGTGTTTAGAGTACGTCCATGTGACTGGGCAGTGACATGTGGTATGCCATTTCCTTGTAATTTACTGTTTGAGCAAGCATAGGAAGGACTGATATCAATATTAGAATGTACCAGATCTGCAATATATATTAAATCTGATTTGTATTTTCAGAAGCAAGTTCTGAAACAAGTTCCATAAAGTTAGAATAAGTTTGTGTTATCAGCATTTGATTATTCATGTGATAATGCAAGCATTATATTTTATGTTCTATTTCCAATATTGAATGCAATCTGAAGTCTCTGTTGGCTAAATTTTTTGTAAGTCATTATGACTACAACTTACAAAATCGTGACTTTAGACAATGTTGAATGCGATTTCTCTCTCCTCTCAGCAATAAGGGAGGCTCCCTTCTTACCGTAGGTGGCTTCAATAGGATTTCAACTGAAATGACAAAAAAGGCGGTTCATCCAATCAATTCCTCTATTTTTAGTAATGATTTACAAACAACTACAACTTTCAACTTAACAAAAAAATACCTATTGCTATGATAATATCGGTGGCTCAAGGGTTGACGTAAGAACAACAACAAAAGACATCGATCTTCTTTATACTAGGTGGAATAGATACAGGAACCCAAAATCTATTGCACTTATTCCGAATGGAGATTCTATAATCTGAATAAACAGTACGGCGCAAAGTCTCTTATTGAGAATCCACAAACTTAAATAAAAATACTTACAATTGAAGCACAAAGTCTTTCAGCTATAAGTAGTTGCAGCCACTATCAATTATAACAATTTGCCCTCTTGTAGCACAAAGTCTTCAAAAGTACAAATTGAACTATAACTCTGAATGCAATAGGTAGCTCAAAGTCTGCACTATTGAATTCAAATCCCTCTTTAACAAAGCACCAAACCTCACGATCAACTCAAGAAAATGTCGACACATAACAGCTTGGATTGGCACAAAGTCTCAAAACAATCTGTCTCTTTAATTGAAAGCAATTTAATCTACATCCAAGCACAAAGTCTTAGAGTGCGTATACAAATTGGTAGAGTTTTCTTGTGTTGCCAAAAGATAAAAATTACAATGAGCATCCTCCTTTATTTATAGGTGAGGGGCTGAAAAAAAGGTGGAGACTACCTTTGACTTATTCAAGATTACAAAGCCTAATGCACTTGTAGTTTGATTACATGTTATAGCTTTGCATGTGATACTATCACATGCAATTACAACTTGTTACCCAATTACATGTAATTTGTCAACAAAACTACACCTACTTATAAAGCATGTGAAAATGACTAAGTGTTTGACAAGAAACGACTTCTACTACATCATCCTTTGTTGGTCTTCATGTTGCTACAGGATGCTCTGTGATTGATGTGTTTAGGTTTGGTGAAAGCATTTTGAACCGGAATATGAATCTGTACCCTTAATTGTTTTGCATTTGATGGCATCAACAAATCTCCTACTTGAAATCAGTCTTGAAAGCTTTCTATGCTCTCATTGTTTTGTCGCTTATCACTTTCTTTGAATGGCTCCATTATGTTGTCATTCTTTAGTTACCAGAAAAAGCCATAACATGGTCTTTTAAGCTAGAGCTTTGCATATCTGAAAGAGTATGCGTATAGGATATGAGTGGAAGGCTTTTGAGCAGCGAAAGGCAATGGATTTTGGGCAAAATCAGCTCTTTAAATGAGGGAAATACTAAAAAAACCGGGTTTTTTAGAGGTACTGCATATGGATGGACAACAAGTTTGGAGCAAATAAATGGGGTGAATATGCACATATATACAAAAAGGAAGTTTATCCACTCATGGGTGGGGTTTTTATGTTTCACTGCAAGTCAACTAGAAAGCTCATAATGCATATGAACGAGATTTTTAAGTCCATTTACAGCCATGACAAAGAGGGGAAAAGTGCATGCAAAACACTTGGAAAGTGGGTTTTTAAGCTTGTATTGCATGAAGGGAAAAACTTGCTCTTTTTGGAGTGATTCATTATTTAGAACGGGTTTTTTAATCCCTATTGCATATACAAGAAAGATGAAGTTCTTGCATATAAAACTCTGGAGAATGATTGAGACGGAAATAGAAGGATCAACACTTAACAAAAACATACAAATCTGAAAATGAAATGAGAGATTTGCATTAAGAAGAACAAATAACAAAAATTTAAAAAATTGAAATGAAAGCCCTAGAAATTGCAAGTAAAACTTATCTCTTCCTTGAGAAATGCAAGGAAAACAATTCTTCCAAAATTTGGAGAAAAATCTGAATCAAATCCAAGAGTTTTTTGGATCTAGGAAAAGACTTAAAAAAATGGAGTTATATAGACCGAGAATTTGACTAGTTCTTCCCCCAAATTAATGCATTTAGAGAAATATCCCCCTCTAGTAATGAAAGTTAATATTAAATCACAATAGAATTGAAATATAAATAAATAACAAATATTAAAATATATATTGAGCAATTACTACAACAACTATGTAAAAGAAATTGGTCAAGCACCCTAAGAGGTCTCATGAAGTAGCTCAAAGGAGAAGCGATTACAATGATAAGCAACTGACAAAGGAGAAAATATTATTCAATACCATCAATGTCAAATTATTAGAATATAGAGATGAACATATAAAGTCTTGGAATCACGTACTGTGATCGATACAGCCAGCCAAGACTATCAATTACTCATAAGTCATGGAGTAATGAATGGAGCCAGGTCCACGACAAACTGGGTTATGAACGTGGCATCATCAATAGATAAGAAGTAAAAACCAAGATAATAGAATATATAAATAATGACATCAATAGTTATACATATATTGATTGGACGATAGAGATGATAATTCGATACAAGCATAACTACAGTATGTTATGATCACTTAGTATCATATCGATTTGGAGTATCATGTTGAATGAGTCTATCGACTTCTGACAAACTGAAGGAATACCATTTAGACACGAAGGGTTAGATCATTGGTCACATAGGAATACAATATCAATCAAGGCAAAAAATAATTTAAGTCAATTGACACTCCCATGAAGAAACACGTCACTAACTAATTATCAGCGGATCAAGAGTGGTTTAAGTTAGCGGTTAAGGAATATCGTTAAGACTCCTTAATTACAAGAGATCGTCTATGACATAACAAGCTTTAAGAAAGTATAATATCATTGAACGATTGGTATTGTAAGTCATGGTTAGCGATGGCTAAGAGATGCGCTTTGAATAGACAAGATTACTAAAAGCCATTAACTATGAAATGTTGCGATATCTTGGAGAGAGATGAGAGAGAGATGTCTCGAACATTTGTAACTGTTCTGTTAGCAAGATATATTATGAGAAGCGATCTCACTTCAACCACCATGGAATAGGATTATATAATGTATTTGGGGAAGAGCTCAAAAAGGAATATATAGATATATGGAATGAATTATATTTATTACTGGCAAATATCTTGTGACATCAAATTAGCATGTTGTAACTTATCTATGAAACAATACTAATCCACAAGGATATGGAAATAAGGGAACCACATATATATAGTATCTATATATATATATTGGGAATAGTGAAATCAGAAATAATAATGAGTCACAAATATATATAAACTAATATACACAACATTGTATATATAATAACAAAACAAAATTATTTATATAAATATATATATTGACACTCAGTCCTATTACTATTTTAGAACTGAGAGGAGAGGAACATATTTGGAGTTGTATATCTAAACATACAACGATCTGTGAATACAAACGAAGACGTATCACCCTACTGGACTGAAGAGGAGGATTGTAAGGATGTCTCCAAGGAGGTGCTTGTCTAAATCCAGCCAATAGCTTTCTGTCCCAAAATAGGGTGGGGGCCAGCGTCCCAATAGTTTGGGCTTGGGCCTGTAAACCTTGAGGGAGCCTATTGGAAATGGTCTGTAGGCGCTTTGGTCACATCCCCAAAGTCTTCTTATTCAGTTCAACAAGGTAATAAGCTGGATATGGGATCATCAATTGCTTGATATAGTCATAAGAGGAAATACAAATCTCATTTAAATTGTTATTTCATTTAATTAAGTTGAAATACTAAATTATTCCATGTGAATTATAAGCATGATAAGTAGTTTAGAGAGATCCAAGGTTACAAACTAACAAGGGTCATTACAAATGGTATCAGAGCTGATCCTGCCATCCTGTAGGGTAAACATGAATAAATGAATCATTCTAGTAAAGAAAAAGAAAACCTAACAATGTTTGTATTATGTGTATACTTCGTGCATGCTCCGTGTCTTCATTCATTAATGTGTATGCTTCGTGTTTTCATTCATTCAGTATTTTCAAGTGCATATTCCATGTGTTGTTCAACTTTGGTTTATCTAGTATAATAGAATAATTAGTGAGATGAATTTGAGAACTTGATTTTAGGAAAATTCAACCGGCACCATTATAATATGGTCTTAGATCATCCCTCAGGAAAATGAGAGAAAACTTGTTACCAAAAAATTACTATCAAATAATATGGAGAAACATGTAATTGCTTGAGGACAAGCAATTTTGGGAGGGTAGGACTGTAATATCCCCCTCTAGTAATGAAATTTAATATTAAATCACAATTGAACTGAAATATAAATAAATAAGTAATAAATAAATAAATACCAAATATTAAAATATATATTGAGCAATTACTACAACTACTATGTAAAAGAAATTGGTCAAGCACCCTAAGAGGTCTCACGAAGTAGCTCATAGGAGAAGCGATTATAGCTTAGTTGCCGGATTCGTGCCAAACACCTCTGATCCGGGTCCGGGTCCGTTACGGGTCCGGATTCACGAGCCGGTCCGTGGTGGATCCGGGCAGGGTCCGGTTTTTGGCCTGTGGGTCCGGATGGA